>PVJD01006627.1:0-95423 GCA_004026545.1 Mormoops blainvillei | reverse complement strand
TATGTGACTGGATACGTTCTCAACGGACCTTTGTATTTTCCACGTTGCCATCACCTGTTAAAAAAAGCTGTCCAAGCTAAACTTTTCCTCCCAAATTTGAGCTTGAGAAAATGTACACAGGAATGCTCGGAGATGAGGGGAGAGTTCGAAAATTCCGTGAGCGGCACAGCAGAGGCAGCCTGCCAGCTCTCAGCCCCACTTCCCGGCCTTGCCCTGCGCTGCTTCTCAGGGAGCCACCCCCTCCCAGGTCCCTTTGCCAACTGCCTGGGGGCGGGCTTATTCACTGAGAGGCACGGGGTGGGGGAGAAGGGGGAGAAGTCAGGGTGTTCATGTCTTCCTCACTCTGCCTCGGGTAGTGTCTCTTCTCTGGCAGGGGCACGTGTCCTTCGTAGGTCGAAGAGCCCTTCTCTCCACAGCCCAAACTCCTGCCCAGCAACCCGGCCCGTGTTCTCATCCTGTGTGATGGACCCCGGCCTCTGGGACGGGATAATACCCTCCCCACAATTCCTATCAGTCCCCGGGTTGCCTCATGCCCCTGGCTGCTCTGTCAGCTTTTCTGTCACCTGCATAGTGGGCTCTCTGTATCAGTGAATCCCTTCTGTTGGAATACATCGAGCAGTTTCTATTTTCCTGATTGGACACTGACAGACACAGCTTGAGAGATGATGATTTTTCCTGTCTTCACCTTGGATGAATGAATGAAAAAAGTAACAAGAGGAAGGGATTATTTCTGGCTTTTTCATTGCCTGTGGGCCCTAATGTAGTGACTTTTGAGGAAAGAAATTTTGTGATGTTTGCTTTGCTATATGAATTTAGAAGAAGCTGTCAAAGCTGTAACTACTTATTTCCCTATGACATCCTTACCTTTATGAAAAACACACCATTCCCCCAACGGAGACAGATTCCTCAGACAAAAAAGGATCTGTAAGAAACAGAAGATGGAGGGCCAGCATGTGGGCTTATGCCTTTCCCCATCTTAACTATAAGTCTAGAAACATGGGGAAGAAAAAGAGTAGACTGGTTCCAAAAGGCAGCCAAAGTCCACCTCCATCACTTGCTTAAAATTGTTCTAAATTCTGACTGGAATGTCCTAGATACAAGAGTAAGGGCCCTGGTTTCAAGTATAGGAGCTGTTAAAATACATGCATGGGAAATTTCATTAATTAATTAATTAATTACGCACAGAGAAGACACCTAAATTAAAGACAGATATGTATATGTCTTTGGCCAGCGAAGCAACACAAAGCTCTGTCTACATGGTTCTGTTCATTTTCCAAGATATTTTTCCATCCTCATTTTCTATATATACTCACTTAACCAGTAATAAAGATAAGTGTCTTAGGAATCCTCCAGTTGTTTGCAATAGAAACTGACCCACACTAACTAAGACACAACAAGAAATAGGCAAAATTTGTTACTAATCTAGAAGCAAACTCCTGAATCCCAAGGAGAGGAAATTCAGTCAAAACTATGGAGAAAGACTAAAGCCAGGAACTGGGAAACCATCAGAAACCCAAGGAATTTCTCTCCCTGCACCACTCTCTCCATCTGGGACTCATCTGCTGTCTTCTCTGTGCCAACGGGTGCTCAGCTTCTCTTCGCAGAAGGTTGACACGGCGACTGCCCCGCAAGAGATCCTCAGCATCTATGTGAGCCGGCCCTTGGTTCGTGTAGCCTTCTGGGACTGCAAAGCTTCTCTAAATCCCCAATTCAGAGCAAAGCCCTTGCATCTGACCCAGCTTGGGTCAACCATCTAATCCTGAGCCCACCAGGACCCTGTACCTGGGGAAACAAGGCCAAATAGTACAAACAGGAATGCCTCAACCAGCCTTTTTGGTAAAGTGTTTCCAAAAGGGCACTATTACAATTATTCTGATTTTCCAGACAAGGAACAGGCACAAGTGGGCTTAAATCACCTGTCCAGTATCTCAGTGTTCATTGACATCAGAGCCACTACTTAATCCAAGCCTCCAGAATTCTTTCTCTGCACTTCTTAAGTTGCCACCTAAGTAATGGAATCTGTGGCAGGCAAAATGTGGTAACTTACAGCCAATTAAATATTATTACTCTCCCTACTACTGCTGCTGCTGGTATAATTATTATAAAGGAACTGAAGAAGTTTTCTAAAAACATGACCTGTAATGTTTGTCCTCTTCCGTCAGCTCAGCCATCTGCCTCTCCAAAGTTGACAGCTGCTTTGTGATGTCTAGTAGGACTCAGAACCTATTCAAGTCCATGCAGAGGGAACTTGAAATAAATTCTGTACAAAGGCCATAGGGTTTGAATCCTATATAAGGTGTAGTAGTTCCAGATCTACAGAGCCCAGCAGAGTAGGTGAAGAGGAATTCAACTCGATTCTCTTTGAGAATGCTGAGTCTAGTCTCCCTGAGCTCTAACTGTCCAGGGGGGAGCTGAAGGACTGTTATGTCTTCTCTGCCCTCATGGTTTGGAGCATGGAGGGAAACCAGGCTGTAAAGTAGTTCCTGTTTTCTGGGAAGAACGGTATAACAGCCAGTCTTAAGCTCCAAACAAACAATGTGAGAAATCTCTTTGTCTTTCACCAACTACAAGACTTCTATAATTAAGAATATTCCAACAACTAAACTTGAGACCCAGTGAGCCAACAGAGAAAAATGTTTTCCCTTCTTGGGAGACCAAGGAGCCAGCGAAGTGGGCCCAGGACAGCCGCACTCCTGACAACAGAAGTGAGCAGATGAATGACAAAATGACAACAGCAATGCTCAAAACACTTCTGGAACTTAAAGACATGGTTTTTGAACTATAAAACTCAGTAACTGAATTAAAAAAATGAGAATGAATTGACAGGATCACAATGAGTGACCTGAAAGATCGAATACAGGAAATACCTCAAAGCATTAAAAAAGAGAAAAGAAAAACACAGAAATCACAAAGGAAAACACTAAGAGACTAAGATGATACATAATACAAAAGGAGTAAAAGAAACAGAGAGAGAAAAAGGCAGTAATATATTGCCTAGGAAAAAATGCTAGGGGAAAAAAATTTCCCTGAACTGAGAAAAAATCTGAACATGAATATTGAAAGGACTTGTGAATTTCTGATTTTAAAAAAAAAAGATATTAACTAAAAAAAAAAGGCGGGGGCAGGGGAGACACTATCCAAGGCATATTCAGGAAAAATTGATGACATTTTAGGATAAAAAATAAAAAGGTTGTAAGCAGTCAGGCAAAAGAGCAAGTTTAACTACAATGAAAATAAAAACCAGGGGGACATCAGACATCTCATCTGCGATACTGGAAACCAAAGCATCTACGGATTACATTCATAAAAGTTTTACATCTCACAAATCTTCTATCGGTCAAGATACAATTCCCCAGAGTGAAAGAAAAAAAAAAAAACACCTGGGACTTGCAGTAACTGAGAAAGCATATCACACACTTGCCTAAAAGAAAGAAGTAGTTGAAAAAAACACTCCAAATAAACAATACGCGAGCCCAAACTGAGTTTAAAAAAGAATTAGGGCAGATGAATGAGAGGAACACAGCCTGGTGCAGTGAAACAACGCACAGGCTCTCAGGGAACGCGGAACGTGGGTGCTGAGTGAAGGCTGAACAAGGCACAGCAGGCACCTACACGGGAGGTGCGGTTTCTCAGACAACCGCAGGACGAACAGAGGAGGGGAAGGCAGAAATGAGGAGAAGGTGAGCGCACTTGAAAAGAGTTACCTTGTGGGTATGGAAGGCAGACGGGGGGTGGCGAATAAAAGCCACCTACTGTTACTGTCCTTTGTGGGAAGTGAGAAGGAAGCTGAAAGGAGGCGATTCTGTGGTTATAATGAGAAAACAATGCATTTGATTGGGACTGCATATCTTGTGAGCGTATAACAGTAGTCACCTACATTTGATTGAGAGCAGAAAAAGAACTGGTGATTATTGTGGGGATAAAAGAGACAATGTATAACATCGATATTAAGATACTTGTTCAAATCTCAATTTTAATGCTTTTAGTATAAAAATGCATAAAAAACAGATGTGTGAATCATGAATTGCTCATTTCATATATAAAAAGAGGTAATATATGGAAAAATATGTGGACAAAAAGAGAGGCCTGCGTTCCTTGAATCATAATAAAGTACAAAACTGAAATACTAACTTGTCTACCAAATAAATATAAGAAGTACCTTAATTATGAAAAGTAAAGCAATATCTAAAAATCATTCAGGAAAGTACCTAGAAAACAAAGGAAAAGACAAACTCATGTTTAACTACCATACTTGCATGAACTTCTTGCTCAGTTTCCTCTACAAATCACTTCATATTCTTCTGGAATTAACATGTGTATCACACGTGTCATAGCAATGGTTTAACAATCACGGTGAAACAGCATCCCACAAATTTTGTAAGTCAGGACTTCATTAAAATCAGATCAAAAGCTTTTTCATTACCAATGATATATCTTCTCTGACACACGGATTTTTTAGAGACTATTAACTGATAAGCAATTTGTGTTTTTGTAGTTATCTTTTGGGTTTTTCTTTGCCCCTAATTCTTTATAGTCACATTAACATACTATAAATGATTTAAATCTTTTGATATTTGATGAGACTTTATAAACCCGCACACGGCTGGTTTTGGTAATGATTCACATGCAGTTGGAAAAGTATGATTTCTGCCATGGTTGAATGCAGTGCCCTTACATCTATTAATTAAGTCATATTTGTTAAATACATTGTTCAGATTTTCCATCTCTGTATTGATTTGAGGATGCCTGTTCTATCAGTTATACAAAAAGTGTGTCCAATGACTTGTTATGATTATGATTTTGTCTTTATGTTTTTTTGTTATTGATTGCTTTAAATAGTTTAAAACAATGGTACCAGGTGCATTCAAATGTCGAATTGTGAAACCTTCTTTGTACTTATGCATTATTCCTCTTTGCCTGGGTGGGCCTCTTGCTTTCGAATCTGCTTTTCTGGCTGCTGAAAAACCCCAGCAGCTTTATTTTGCTTACTGTTTGCACTGCATCTTTTTCCATCCTTTCACTTTTAACATTTCTGTACCTGGATATTTAAAATGAGTCTTCTATGAAGAGCACACACTTGAGATTATTTTTAATACAGTCTGTCAGTGATATATTCTTTCAGTTTCTGTTTGTCTAAAACGTCCTTTTTTTTTTTTTAACATAGATCACTGTGTCACTTGCAAAAAAAGACAGGTTTATTTATTCCTGTTGGGAAAAGTCTTATTTCACCTTCATTTTCACTGGGTAAAGAGTTCCACACTGGCAGTTATTTTCCTTCATTACTTTTAAGATGTAATTCTATTATCTTCTGGCTTTTTAATGTTCTTGTTCAGAAGTCAGCTGTATCACTGTTGCTACTTTTAAAATAAGTCTTATTTCTCTCAGTTTGGTTTCTGCCCCGCCTCCAGATACTTTTACAATTTTCTTGTCTTTGGTTCTCATAAGTTTTACTCTCATGTGCCTAAGTTTTACTTTCTTTGTAATTATTCTACTTGTTATTCACAGAGCTCATGGATTTTATGGGTTGATATCATTTATCATATTTGGTATATTCATAGTCATTATTTATTTGCATATTAGTTCTTCCACGAACTGTTTTTCTTCTGATACTCCAATAACTTGCATGTCAGACATTTCCAAAATGTCTATTTTCCAAATTTCTTATCCACCTTTACCTGCTTTACACTCTTTTATTTCCTCTCTGTGCTTCAGTCAGACAGGTCCTACTGAACTATCAGTTTATTGTTCCTGACTTCTTCTGTCAAACACATTTACTGAGTAATTAACTTAAGATATTGTATTGTTTGATTCTCCAATTTCCATTTGATTCTTTTTATAGATTTTCCTTCTGTGGTGGAATTACCTATGCCTTACCCATTGCTATTCAGTAACTCTATTTTCTTAATCATAGCTATTTTAAAATCATTGTCATTAAATGCCAATTTCCAGATCACCTGTCAATATATTCTGAGAGCTTTTTTCCTCTTCTTTTTTCATCAGTAATACTTAATCTAATATCAGGTACTCTGTTAAAAATCGTAGAGGTTCCGGAATATGTTCTCTTCCTCCGGACCGCCTTAACCTGTTTTCCTGCTGGGCAGGATGAGCCGGAGTAGGTCCCCTTTCCCAGGCAAACACTCATCTGCGTGGAGCGGCACTGTGGTTTCGGGAAGGCACAGTCGACCCCTAGAAGTCGACCCCCCGGGGTGTGGTCTTGGACAGCTTCCCACTGAATGCCTGGTATGATCACTACGCTCATTATCCTGGCAGTTCTTGAACACTGATCTCCATTTCTTTATGGCTACTTTCTGGAAGTTTTAACTTGGCTTTTTTTTTTCTTCTTTTCCCCTTCCCACTTCATTCACTTAAAAATTCAGCAAGTGTCTTGACGAAAGAACAACCTGTGTTTTGAGATTCCCTCAAGTCACAGTATTTTTTCAGTCCCCTCCAGGACACCGGTAAATGTTGTGTAGGTTTCTCTTTCTCTTAACAGCAGCCCTCTGCTTGGGCAGTGCCCATTCTCTGCTTTCTACCCATGCCCACAAGCGACAAATTTCCCAGGGGGAAAAAAAGAGAGATCAATCTTCAGTGCAGCTTTCCATGGACTTCCAGTCTCTAAAATTTTAAGCACTCTAGTTCTCATTACATCAACAACTCCCGGCGCATTCCAACAGAACTTTTTAAATGATTCTCCATATTTTCTAGTTGTTCTCAACACAAGCGTTATTTTACTACAAGTCACTCCATCCTACCCAGAACCCTTGTCATATTTTTGTTCATTGTAAAATGTAATATAAGTGCCATCAGTTCCTTCAAAAGTTGTCAGGAGAGACAGATAGATGGGAATGTTTTATATTAAGTGCTGGGAAGAGCTTTGTGCAGTGCAAAGGAATTTATAACACTACTTAAAATACTGTAAAATCAATGTATTGCAGCCTAAATATAATGTTGCATGGAGTATGCAAGTCTCAGGCTTTTATATAAAAGACACAGAGGAACAAGAGAGTATACCTATTATTGCCAGTGGCTAATCTTGGTGCACAGGCTGAGGGTGGAGGACTCTCACACCAGTTCCACAAGGTAACGAGGAAATAATACAACGATGTTCCAGGTTGCGCATGTTCTTAGGGTTTGGAGTTTCTTTGTTTTCTTTTTATTTTTTCAGGTCTATATAATCAGAATGATACAGGTATTTTTACTAAAATATGTATAATGACTTAGATACACATATGTCTTTATATTTATAAAAATGATTTACAAATAGCAATTTTAAGAGCCTCTTCTGACATCTCATTGCTGAACCTTGTAATAAGGGATCTGGTCAAAATCTCCATGCTAGTGTCTAAGGAAGGGCCAAAATTACTGCAATCCACTGAAAGTTTAACTTTTCCACATTCATTTATGAAAGCTGCCCGTGAAGAATAAGAATATAAAATCATCTGTTTCTTTCTGGGGTATAGTCTTAGCAAACATAATTCCTTTGGAAGGCTTCCCAAACTTTTAAATGATATAGTCTTCTTCCTGTAATTAAGAGAGTTCCCATCTTGCTAATAACTACCTATGGTGATACCTTCTAAAACTGGAAAATTTCACTGTAATCCTAGGAATATAATAAAACTGTATTTTCAGCACTTGCATTTCATGGGTTTGTGGAGGCAATGATAATGCAATGTTGGTTTCAGAAATATAATTGTTTCCTTGTTCTTTATTGCTCCCTAGACTTATGCAAAGGTCAAAACACATGGTACGGAAGGTCACTGATACTAAAACTACAGGGAAAAAGAGGAAATACTAAGAATTGATAGCACACACTTGGATATAGAACAACAGACTAATAATCAAGGGCCCTCATTTTGTAACTACGGCAAATCACCGAACTTCTATGCAGCTTTGATTTGTCATATATAAAATGGGACTAGAAAATCCTAACATACTTCATAAGGTTATTGTGAGGACCAAATGAGATGTCTTTTGAAGTATTATACTTTGAAAAATGAGACAGCACTATGCAAATGCAAAAATCAGTATCTGTATAACTAACTTTAAGAGGCATTTTTGTCCAGAAGCCAAACTATCTTCAGGCACTTGAAAACTTTGTCAGCTTTCATTTGCATAAAATTATTATTCTAATTACAAATTATTTTCATGTATTTATTAAAGCAGGTTCATCAGGGCACCTATTAGGCAATCCTTTATTAGCATAATTCAAATTACGTATATGAAAGTAATAAAGCTACATTTCTCTTTCGATAACAATTCAGAGAGTCCCCATTAATCTAACTAACTTAAGTATTACTCTAAATTTTATGCTGTCTATACGTGTGGGAAGAACAACCGCGCCAATGCAAACTCCAGCAGGTGGTCACGCTCTCTTCGACAGCTATGTCTAACCACTGTGCACCTGCCCCACCTTTTATTCTGCCGACTTCATTTCACCTTTGGGAAAGAGAGCCTACATTCAAAAACAAAGATCGAGGCACACTATTATATAACATTAAGTAACACAGAGAGACCAGAACTTAAAACTCCATCTCCAGCTCACTTTACAGCCTTGATAATCTCTAGTTGCCCAACTGAATTACTGATACCAGCAGGGTCAGGGGGAAAAAAAAAGATATTTATCTCTTTAACTATGGCAAATAAAAGTAGCGTGTCCCCCCTTTTAGTCTTACACCTCTCGTTCTTTTCCTGCAGCTGCCCTCTCTCCTCTCTCTAATCACACTAGCATTCCTCCAGCGTTCCAGCTATTTTTACGCTTTTGAGTCTGTGCTGTTTTATTCGCCTGGACTGGTCTCTGCTCATTATATACAATGGAATATGACTCGGCCATAAGACAAGGTGAAATACTGCCATATGTGACGACACAAATGGATCTTAAGAATGGCACGCTAAGGGAAATAAGGCAGACAGAAAAAGTCAAGAACCACATGATTTCACTCATATGTAGGATATAAAACTCAAAGCAAGAAATGAACAAACAACAAACAAACGAAAACCCACACACAGATAATAGTCTGGCAGTTACCAGAAGGAAAGGGAGGTGGTGGGGATAATAAGGGTAGAGGGGTCAAATGCAGGCTGATAAAAGGAGATCTGACACTGGTTGGTGCGCACATAATACAATATACAGACCATGTATCATGGAACTGAACAGCTGGAATCTATATAATTTTATTAACCAATGTCACCCCAATAAATTGAATAAAAAATCTGAAACGCCCTTTCACCTTCAGGTTCTGAAGCCATGCCTTCCCACTATCCCACAGGATGCTCTGCCTTATAATGTGTGAAAGGCTCACTTACCCACCTCTTCAGTTACAGCGTAAGGCCCTTGAAGGCAAAAACAAGGCCATATTCATCTTTCTATTCTCTCAGCACTCTGGTGCTTGGCATATGCTCACCAGGTAAGGATTTGAATGAAAGAATAGATGAATGAATGAGTGAATGGATGAATGAATGAATGCTATAGAAGATCTCGTGAAAGATGGTATTTTAACGTTACGCAGACTGATCACCTATAAGCCAGCATACGCTTACTAAGAGCAAATTCAAATTATTAAAAAATCTACTTAGCTTATAAATCCACACAGACATAGAAAAAATATTATCAAACCTTATCTAATGTGAGAAACTTGGATATTATCACATAAAACTTGATTCAATTGTCCTCATAAAACAATGCTGGATATGAAACATTAAAAAGATTTATGTTGCATCAATATTCTGTCATTTTTCATGTCTCTCCAAGTCATTTTATTTTTTACTTTTAATTGTCTCAAGTATACAGACCCAGGGGGAAAAGGGGGACCAGAATAAAACAATAGTGAAATAATTAAGTTATTAAAGAGCCATATTATTTTGAACATAAAATTATTAAAAATCATGCTTTTGAGAAAGTATTTCATCATGTAAAAAAATCTTCCCAACAAATATATTAAGTGAATGAAACGGAATATCCTTTATTTTTCAAAGCAAATAGTTCTACCTACATTCCTTTCTTCATAAATAAAGGTAAAAGGCTAGAAGGATATATATTATATATATAATGTTGAAAGTAATTATCTTTGGTTGGTGAGAGTGTAGGTAAATTTTTAAAACTTTAATTCAAAATACTTTTTGAATTTCCTAAATGTTCCAAAAGAGCATCTTTTGTTATTATAATCAGGGAAGACACCTATATATTATTTCAGCTTTAACAGGAAAAGGCACATTAAAGTTTTTGGGCAAAAGGACAAATGAGGCATGCTTAACCCTGAAGAAGAACCCGGCATGTTCCTACTTCACTGAGTGCACCTAAGCAAGCCACTTAACACTTACAACCTTGGCTGTCTTATTTTTAAACGGAGGTCCTGGGGTAGACGAGCGTTAAAGTGCCATGTAGCTATAAAACCCTGAAACTTGAAGCAGAAGGCAGACAGAGCCTTGGAAATCGGTTTTGTCCTTCACAACGGACAGATATAAACATGAACCAAGTAAATACGGAAACCGGGGTAGCAACTGCAAGAAACACACAACTCCCCCAAGATCTAATACTATGGCATTCAGTACTGCCTCTCAATTTCCTCACACTGTCAGCATGGCCCCGTGTCTCCTGAGCAGATTCCCTTGAAGGCTAATTAATTGCAAGCTGCATGGGGTATTCTCAAGATGCTAAGGAGTCATTTGTGGGGGGAACATAAAAGGTATACTAAACAATAATATGCCATTTATAGTCTGGAGGTGAGGCACACTGTATTGGCTTCCTTTTATTTCACAGTTCATCTCCCAGCTCACAAAAGTTTTATCGGATTGGAGGCATGTGCAATATTCCCTTTATAAAATTTTATAGTCCCTTGCTATTTTCAGGGATTTGTTTTATAGGCACAATTTGTTGCTTTAATCGCACCCAATTGTCATGCTTTAAATCATGGTGAATAAAGATGTCCTAAAAGGAGAGATGTGCTGAGGATAGTACTTAATTACACTTAGTGCCTGTTTTAAATGTTATCCAGGCATTGTCAAGAGTCAGGCACGGAAGAGCCCAAGCACTGCAAACCTGCATGAACCGACACAAGTTATTACCAGGATCTGAACAGCAAAGCACATGCACACGCGGATCGCACTGTGGTGGCGGGCTTTCTGAGGAAGGTGGGTCCTACCATCTTCCATCAGTGTCTGTGCAAATTAAGGCAGCTAATGAACTCGCTCACATAGCTCATGTTCTCCAAGTGGGAAAGCAGGGGTTTTGTCTTTCAGCCTGTCATTGAACAAGGCAATTTCAGGTACATTTCTTAGAGAGGCATTCCTAATTCTCATTCAGTCAAATGCTAGTGGCAATGAATATTAGCGTGGGAAAGAAGTTTCTCCCGGGGAAAGGTCCTTCATTTCTAGGAGTCAATTATGCTTCAGCGAAACTCGGGAATGCTGAAAACATGGATCGCCTATCCCTTACGCTCTCCTCAGGTGTGGGAAGGAGAAAGGCGACGACAGAAGTCCCAGTGCTCCCGGGCAACTACAATTTTTGCGTGCCCCCTTGGCCTGGCCCCTGCTAACAACACTCCCCTTTCCCTTTGATAGAACGTTCCTCCCTCATTTAAACTTCCTTTTCCTGACCAAGCACCCCAACTAACCTCTGCACCGCAGGGGCTGTTTCAGGGATGGGCTTGGGACCCGAGGCAATTCAATCCAAAGCCTGCCCAGGACTTTCACGCAAGAGAGGTGGCCTCTGGTTGCTCGAGGGGCGACGCTGGGGCTGGGGCTGGGGCTGGTTCCGCCTGGGGGTGACGCCAAACAGGGAGACAGGTCTAACAGAGCGTCAGGGTCTGGGGCTAGCCATGCCTAACACAACGTCATCCAGGTTTCAGGAGCCTCGCCGGTGAATCTTCATTTTGTTTGAAGCTAGTGGGACTTGAGCTTCCGTCGCCTGCCACAGAATGAGCCCAAACTAAAAAGAGGCATGACTGCAAATGGAACATTGTGTTCTGTTCAGAAAAGCAATACCAGGCACACTCCTTTTCCTTTACTGAACATTTCCTAAGTAGTGCAGTTCGAGAGAAAGAGAAAATACGATCACATATTCCAAACACATGTTGCCATCAATGACGAATTCAGCTTTCACAGACCCCAAGGTAACATCTGCCAACTCCCCGAGGGCCAGCCCCGCACACAAATGGGAAGTATATGGTAAGCACTAAATAAATGGAAACTAGAGCAGTCACAGCAATCTCTACAACATCCAGGTTATTTACACTGAAAAAGTCTAAGTTTACAGCTCTATCGATCCTCTGGTAGAATTTATCTTCCTATATATAGATCAATAAATTTTTTAAGAGATTAGTCAGGAAGTTGGTCTGAGTTATTCTCACTCATGTGTGCACTTCTACCACAGGCTTGCATGCAAAAGTAATAAAGTATATTGGTATATGTGATTGAAATTTTCCATCTGTGGTATTATAGTATATTCTTTTGAGAACTCCCTTTTTGGGCTAAATTTATGTTTTGTTTTGTTTTTTTAATTTGTTCCCATGGATAGACATCTATATCTTTACTTATATTTCATTTATTTCAAGATTTCTTTAGTGTTGTATAGTGGGGCTAGATCACAATTTATTTACCAGTTTCTCTAGAACAGCCTGTTAGGTGGTTTCTACTTACTAACCTTTCGCTCATGACCACAAACAGTATTACTGTGAATACCCCAGTATCAGATGCATCTCTCATGCGAACCATGTCAGGCTTTCTCTGAGTGTGGTCAGAAGTAGATACGCGGGGCATGGGACATACACAACATCAAGTTCACTACGTCCTAATAAGCCGGTCTCCGAAGTGGATATGCCCGTTCACATGCCCGCCAGCAACTTAAATCTCCTGCATGTTACTGAGAAAAATAGAATCCTATACTAAGTAAAAAATAACTTCAAGTGAAAAATCTCACAATGGCGAAAGAACTAAAAATACCCAATTTAAAAGTAATATGTATAATTTCATTCTGTTCTCTTGTTAATAGCTGGTATTCGTGTGTATCTTTGTAACTGTCAAAGCGTTTTTAACACAAAATGCTTTGGATAGATGCTGGAAGCAAGGGGTCAGGAAAGAGGGTGGAAGGAGCGAATAAAAAAAATGGGTCCTTACAGCCAATTGTATAGCCAGGAAAAACACTGCCCCGCAGAAACACTGCCACATCAGGTCCCTGGCCCGATCGCCACAACCGCCTTCCAGCTGGTCTCTCCCACCTGTGGCCCTAGTCCAGACTAGGCCTTCCGAATCGAATGTGACTCTCCCATGCCAAACCCCTCAGTGGCTGCTCGCCCAGGCCCCAAGCCCTTTACCATGAGCCATGCCATCAGCCTACCGAGCTCACCTCCACAACTTCTCTTGCCCCTGGCCCTGCAGCTCGTGGCCACAGCTTTCAGTTCTTCCCTCTCTTTTGCTACCCCATGTCTTCAGGCATGCCTGGAAATGTCGCCCTGCCCACTTCCAACTCCCGACTTGCTCCGAGCTAACTCCTATTTCATTTTCAGGTAACAGCTTGGATGTGACTCCCCACCACAGGAAACCTAATACGACTCCCAAGCCGAGGGGTGTCGAAGACTCCCAGGGAACCTGGCCCCTACCTGGCACACTGCCTTGTTGTCGCTCGTTTCCCCCACCGGGCTGGGGGCCTTTCCAGAGCAGGGACTGAGGCTGGCGGCCCTGGCGTAGCAGCCTATGCTCATGATCAGCAAATATCTCAAAGGTCTACCGTGCGCCATCGTGCAGCCTGCGGCCACAGGACACCACAGAGAGGCAAGGCCAAAAGATGATGCTAAATCGATTCTCTTCCGTGTTCTGCTTTTCTCCTTTCTTCTGTTTACATCGCATGTGTGGCTGTAGATGATTCCTGTAGCTTTGTTACTACCACACATTTTGTTCAAAATATTGTAATTAATACTCTTCATTTCCACACAAGGGACCGAATATTTTATTCTAGCTCTTACTTTCCTGAAATCTGAGGTCTAGAGAAGGAACGTTTGATATGGCTGCAATGTTATTTTCAGCATGAATTAATTCTGCAACGAACAAGTGTTATTATTATTAATCTGAGAACATTCCTCAGTCTTAATCTAGGCTGCTTAGTTTCATCATGTTCCATTAATTCCCACTGTGACAAGCACAGAATATGTTTACAGCGGCTGTGTTTTCAGAGACTATGAAAAGAAAAATCCTTTCTATATCCTAACTTTTAAGAATACAGGAATTCTGTACTAGTCCCAATTAGTGACCAAGCACCTAGATTATCTGCCCTCAAGATCTGCCCGAAAGGTCCCCAGATGGGGGGTCTGGTTCTAGGTCTATGTAACAGTTCAAAATGGAGGGGCCATCTATGAAGTCAAGCCAACCACCCTTCAACTTATTTATATTCTGAGTCACTCCAAACCTTGAAAAGTCCTTTAGATTGTGTTGAAATTTATTTTATTTGTCCTCCTTTGCCTCTTCATGCTTTAATAGAATGAGGAGTGGTCCTTTTATTTTCACACCAAGGGGCACTTATATACATGACTTACATATATTGCATCGTTTGATCTTCAAAATGCCTCAGAGAAACAGATATCAGAGTATTCAGATCCTAATTTTCAGAGGACTAAACTGAAGCTCCAAGAGGTATCAAGGTCTGCCGTTCTCCCTCTCCCTCGCCCCACCTCTTTTTCTTGCTCTGGTTTCAGACAACTCTTGCTTCCATGGAGCGGGCATCCATTTCCCTGTGCATCATTTTTCCAAAACTGAAACAGAAGGTCTTCTTCTATCCTTTAGAACATTTAGGGGCAAGATGCTCTTGCATATGATAGCTCTCGCCATGGAAGAGGTCCGCTCTCGCCGCCCAGCGGCAGCTGCGGCAACCACTGCCGATGATGGGCTGGTCTCCACTTGCTCAGCTTCCCTCTCCCCACAGGAGCATTAGCAGTGGTTTTTCAAACTTTCTGCTGCAGCCAAACTCTTTGTAAAGTGAAATCTTTCGTGAAATTCAAATGCATATTGGGAAAAAAAGATAAAAAGTTGTGGTTCTGACTCAAATGAACATGGACAATCTGAAGCTGCCTCTTAGACCCCTACCTGCCCACCCACTTGGCCATTCCTCAGTTTCGGGTGACCCGCCGGGGAATCTCAGGACATCACGGTGGCATTATAAGCCATTAACTATGCTCTCTCTTGGTCCTTCATTATTTAGGACGATGTGCTGGTCTGACCTTAATGATCAAATAGTCTAAGGAATACAAAGATTTAGAATAATTTGTTGAAAAAATCTATCAGTTTATAATTTGTTTTATAAAATATCTGGACATAGATGAAGAATCACACCAAAAAGCCACTTCTTTCCATGTCCTTTCATTTGAAGGTTTGCTGGGCTGTGTGATAGATGGGAATTAATAAAAAACAAAAACACCCTAATATAAGAAGACCTATTTGGGTGGTTAACACACAATATAATATACAGATGATGTGTTATAAAACTGTATACTGGAAACCTATTCAATTTATTAACCAATGTCACCCCAATAAAGTCAATAAAAATTTTTTAAAAATAAAAAGAACAGCCATATGACTCCATGACCTATTCATATCAGGAAGATATAGTCTCATTTGACAGTTTCCAGAAACTTAAGAAACTGATCACAATTGATTCTTCACTTTTAAGAAACCTGGTTTTTCTGAGTGTTTCCTCACCTCTAACAAGATAAAGCCAGATGATATTTAGGTCCATTCCTAAGCCCAACATGCCATCATTTAATTGAATGGAAAACGTCATTTTACCTCTCAAGGAAGCTGAATACAAACTAAAAGCTTGATTTTATTTTAAATACACAGACAGGAAGACAAGACATAATGGTGAACCTTCATACTCTAACTATAGCACAGGGCTGAAGAATGACCACGTTAGTAGTGTGATAATTACAGGTGCTTTTATAAAGTCTCTGAGACATTTTGCTAAGTCAAGCTGAGTATATCATATAGTATTATCTTGAGCAGAGTCATTTGGAGTCTTTTAATTCCTTCAAACGAGAGATCAAAAAATAATCCCTACATTGCAAAGTGTCTTGTGAACACAGAAAGTTTAAGAATCACTGCTATAAATCACTGTTAATGAGGAAACCATTCACACCAATCTGTGCATTTCTAGAAATCACGTTTGCACCTTTGCACCTAATGGGACTACATTACACCCCCATTATTATCAAATGCCACCTCATCTGAAGTGGTACTGCTCTCATCAATTCAAATGCCACTGCACCTCATTTCCCAAAGAGCAGCAGGACAAGTAATTCCCAGCACTCATGGCAAAGGCACCAGATGGAAATTCAAGGGATAGATAAGTACATTTATTCTGCAGTGGGCAATTTCAGAATTTTCCTTCAAATAGAGCCAATTAAGACAAAAGAACTCTGACAGCAGCTCCAGTATAAAGGAAGAAAAATAATACACGACCCATGTCACTGTTTTAATGGGCTCCACAAAGAGAGCTTTTTCTAAGCATCTGACTTCGAATCCTGCCAGAATGCATCACCTTCACTCAGCCGTGCAGACCACACGATATGACGACGGCTGCCACAAAGCGGCTCAAATGTCTTTTCAGTAAGGGTCAGTGTCCAGTTGTTCAGGGAAAAGAGCTGAGTGCACGCGACGAGCTAATAATCCATGCTGTAATCAGATGGAGAAACAGGGAGTCCGGAATCTTTTCTACATCATTGCTGCACAGAAAATTAGACATAATGACCCAGGAGATTACCTACATTTGTTTTAGTGTCTGAATTCCTCCAAGTTCTAAGAATAGCTTTTTTCCCCCAGTGAATTCATGTGTCCCTTAGGAATTCTTAACAATTGACTATAAGAATACGAATACGTAATTCACAAAAGGAGAAACCTGAGTGCCCATTAAATACAGGAAAGTACTCAGAGTTACTCTTAATCAGAAAAAAACCAAGTTAAAATAATACTATAATAACCCATCAAACCCACCATAAAGGCAAACGTGGGAAATCCCACCATACCAAGTACTGGTAAACATGTGAGAGGATAGCACTGAGAATGGGAGTGTAAACTGGAACAGTTGTTCCAAAAGTCAACCTGGCCATTTTATAAAGTGGATATAATATTTACTATGACCCAGAAGTCTCACATTTGATTATCTGGTCCACAGAATCTCTCACAGAGGTTCCTAGAAGGTTTATAAGGGGATGTGTACAAGGACAGTCAACAAACACAGCATTTCTGTGGCAATGGTGATGTGACAGCCAGATGTCTATCAATAAGAAAATGGGTAATTTAAAACATGGTATGCTTATTATAGAGAACAGTTCAGATACAACATACCAGGTTTAGAACCATCACATGGGCAAACCTCAAAGTCAGTACAGATTAAAAGAATAAAAGAACAAAAACAGGATAAATAATAGCAAATTATTTTATGTAAATTAAAACCCACATGCTCAACACTAGCATTATATAGCTTATAAGAATACATGCAAACATAAGACACGTAGAAGACATTTCAGAGTATCTTTGGTGGGAGTGGAAATATCCTGGGATTTGGAGATAAAAAGAAAATAATAAACGAAAACAAGAGACAGGAGCTGTCGGGACCAATAATGGAAGTCAGCTCTATGCTGATGTGTGATAAGGCGCACATTCCTGCGACCACCGTTCAAAAGAAAAATAAATAAATAATAAAAAAAGTTATCTTATTCCAGTAAGGATTGCTTCATTGAAATAGAATTCTACCTATACTTGCAAAACACCATACTCGACAATGAGTAACTATTCAACGAGAAGGGCAAAACAAAAGATTCAGAGCATCAAATCTTTACCGAGCGACTTCTAAGTATGAGATGCCACTAGGAGGGCGTCAAAACCCTTCCAACCAACCAATCATCAAATCGTCGATCAAGTACTCACTGTGCCCAACACCAGGCTGGACACTGCCAGATGTTAAACAAACAAACAAAAAAAGATTAAAATATGGAAACGCCACTCCAGTTTTCCCACTTTGGTTTTATCTAAGGCAGGAATGAAATCTCAGAAATACACGTGAAGATAATAAAATATGTACATTCCAAGAGAGATCACAGAAGCGTATTCCAAAAAAGCTTGCCATACAGCTTCTCCCAAAAAAGTTCAATTCATTTTAAGAGCCCTTCTTTTGGAACTGCCCTCAGACGCTCTGGCACTTCAATTTGGAAATTCTCAATAGCAGCAGAGTTTATGTTTAAAATATGTGGTTTCCTTTTGAGTGACTATTGCCAAAGTCTAAATTAACAACTTCTATTAGTGTAATTCTTTAGGGGTTATAAAGTATGGTCACAAATTTTAGCTCTCTTGGCAATGTGTTTTAGAATCAGGTAGAGTTTTTTTTGAAAGAAGTAATGATCAGAGAAGAAAACCTGTTAGAGACCTGGTTACAAAACAGTGAAAGTGATTTTTAAATACACCATGAAAATAGATCTATCGACCAAACCAAACTGTTCCAAATACATTTTAAACAATGGCTTCAATAGCCTAAAAATAAATGTATAGCCTTATAACCTCCCCAGGTAACAAGATTAGATGGTTAGGCTCTGGCATTTTGGTGTTAAAAATACATTTCTTTATATTTTAAACACTTTGAGTGTTCACACAACTGCCAGCCTTGTTAGTGCTGCTGTGTAGGACAAAATGTGGCAAAGTCAGAGGGTCTGGGTTTTTTTCTCTTCCCTTCCAATTACAGTCAGTTCTTCTATAACACCTGTTCTGAAGAGGCAGAGGTGTTGCAATGCAACTGACAAATTAGGAAACAATATCTAACATTTTACAACATAAACCTGACATTTGCAAATGCACAATTTTGTCCATCAAAAACACCACACTAGGTGAATGCAAACACTGCATCCAGGGGAGCCCAGCCACACAGGAAGATACAAAAGCCACACATCTCACACATCTACCAGCAACCAGTTCACTGTGTGCATTACGCGACAACATGGTTTTGCTATTCCTTCGCATTTATGAACTTGCCTGTATGAAAAAAAAAAATTAAACATCCTATTTATGTTGAAGTATCCAGGTTTTAAAGTGTCAAGAAGTGCATGCAAAAGGAAAATTTTAATTGTTGATAAAAAGCATTTGGAAAGAAAGAAGAGAACGTGACCCTCTCCCTGGCAATGGACATAAAGAAATCGACACCGCAGACAATCAAAGGCGAAGTACAAGAATAAGAGAAATGTCTATGGCTGGAACGACTTCAACTGCTGTGAATTCAGTAAGAACACATTCTAAAGAAATAGAATAAATGGAAAGATCATTGAGCATATAAATTTAATAGCAAACAGCAAAGTAAGTCAGAAACAACCTTTCTCATGATCAAAGAGGAAGCATGATCTATATAAGAAGACCTGCCAAATCCTGCATTAGCAGCTCCTTTTAGTCCTGGTAGTGGCGAGGTTGGCGGTTTCAAACATCTCTATAAATTTCCAAAGCCTTCAGCTGTTGGGTGAGGCCACAAACACAGATGAGAAAGCTGTAAAAGAATTTCTAGCAGCGCTTTTGAGAGTAATTGAAAAAGGCTATACATTGGATCAAATTTTCAACTTTGATAAAATAAGTATTGCTAATAAACACGTCTCAAAGGGCCTATTTTCAAATGCAGAAAAACATGCTCTAGAACTTAAGCCTGCAAAAGACAGCAAATTTTTATAACCCTCCTTCCACCATTACACAATAACTCACAAGCAGGAAACCTATGCTTGGTCATCTTCTAAAGCAAACTTCAGATCTTCCTCAAGGTAATTCCCATACTTATTTAAGGACAAAGTCATTATTCATTAAGTTCCTACCTTTTGATTTATGTGTCATGGACGGAGCCTGATCGTGATGCTTCTAAGCCCATTTTCCCCAAAAGCCTTGTGATTTTCCTTGCATGACTTTGCATACGGTGGTGATTTTTACAAACACGTTAACCGAGGGCACTAACTATGCGACCCTGTAGGGAATATCTGTGAATGTGATCTACTCAGCAAATCTGCCTTTCAGAAAACTGTCCCTCACTGAACATGAAGTTTACTTCCTCTATAGAGGGCAGAGGGGCCACATGACCCCATCTGGCCAATCACAGCACCCTGAACGCTGGCCACAGTTCTATTCGGACATGTGGTGCAAACAGAGCCAAACTGAGTCCTCCTAAGGAACTACGTTCCCTGGAGCTATGAGAAAAGAATTGTCCTCTTTTCTCCTGGGTCTCTAGTAGTAAGAAAAATAAAAACATCTCACTGCCTTATAGCCAACTTTATAACGTTATAACCAGGGATGGTAACCTATGAAGAATAAATTCAAAACAGAGTTCTACTAACATTATATAAACTTCTGGATCTAGTTTAGAAACTAACATTCATAGATTTTTTCTTTACAGCACTGTTAGCCAACAGACACCTGAAAGTTCTAGCTATTCTGAATAGAATTTCTATTACTGGAAACCAAACGAACATTGATTAATACACCCAAGTCAGAGAAGCTTTCAGTGATGCCCCAGATTTCAACGGCCCCCTACTGTCTGTTTCTACAAAACGCTCTCCCTAGAAGCTGTCATGGCCCAGGGACAGCTGCGTTCCCACAGCACCCTAAGCTCCATAAGGAGGCAGACCTTTCTCTCCTGCTCATCACTGCTTCCCAAGGCTCAGCCCGGGCCTGACACCTCATGGAGGTTCAGAGGATGTCTGTACAATGACTGAAGGCTGTGTGTGTGAATAAATGAGCACGGTTGACCATTCTGAGCCCATTTGCTCCTGTCTAAGACCGAGATGCAGCTGATCGTTGCCTGCTGTTTTTACTGGGATCTAACGAGATAATGTATGTGATGACGCCGTGCTAGCTCTAAGGCAATAATCAGTAGTCGCGCGGCACATGCTTTACTGCGGCAGTAAAGACGAGCATAATGGAGCTGATAAAAGTACGGGTGCGGGAGCCGGAGTGAGAGTGAGTGTCAGCCCTGGACCTGATTAGCCATCTTCTCTGAGTCTCTGCCTCAGGTTTTTGTGAGCATCCAAAAAGTCCATGCATGTAGAGGACCTGTTTATATTTCAGGTATGTTATGTGCTCCACCAGACGCACTGATAAATCAGAAAAGGGCTCTGTCCTCAGGAAGCTTACAGTCTAGTAAGAAACTAAACCATGTATATAAACAACTAGAATATGGGACGGAGTCAGTATAAAGCAGAATAAGACATCACAGGGGATCACTTGAGATCACTCACTCACTCTAGTTCTTTAAGGCAAACATTTTCTTTCTCTAAAGTTACTAAGGTATCTTTGTACTAAGCATCATTCTCCTTGTCAAGCAAGTTCTAAGAAACTCTTACAAATAATAATATTAAATTTAGATCACTGAATTTCCTGTTTCATTGTTCTTTAGGGTAAATTCAAAAGCATTTAGATGCATATGATGAACAAAATGCCTGCAAACCTTCAACCACAGGAAGATGTGTGTCATCAGGAGAACTGCCACCCTCAAAGGATTCATGGGCTGGTAAGAGACTGTGACAGGCTGAGTCCAGCCTCCAAAACTATCCTCAATCTAATCTCTGGAACCTGTGCATGCTACATTGTATGACAAAAGGAATTTTGCAAATGTGCTCAAGTTACGGATTTTGAGATGGGGAGATCATCCTGGATCATCCAGGTGGACCTGATGTAACCAAAGCGGTCCTTATGAGGGGCATACCAGAGAAGTAGGAGAAGGACATAGGGTGACAGGAGCAGAGAATGAAGGCAGGGGCCGCAAGCCAAGAAAAACAGGTGGGTATCTGAAGCTGAAAAAGTTACAGAACGAATTCTCCCCTCTAAGTGGGCAGAAGAAGCCAGCCCTGCTGTCAAAAAGGGCACCTTCAAAGTCAAGAAGGACAGCTTGACTTTGCTCAATGAAACTGATTTTGGACTTCTGACCTCCAGAACGGGGGGAGAATAAATTTGCGTTGTTAAACCCACTAAGTTTGGGGTGACTAAAACAGACACAGAGGAAGAGGCTTTTTGCTGTGATTTCTAATGAGAAAGAATGTTACTAAAGCATCCAGTGACCCCCAACTGAGAGTTCATATACGTATGGATAGAAAGTGCCCCAAAACTGAAAAAAGCTGTCTATCCCAATAATCCTGAGATAAAGCTAAAAGGCTAAACTTGAGAAAGCACAAAATATCTTGACGTGACCTGGGATTTTGAGCAAAGTTAAAACCCAATATTCTGGGGGTTAAGGAAAGTTCCTCATTCATACCTGTTAACTTTATAGGACAATTCGTTCTAAACACAAGGTGAGAACTGGAGAGGTGAGGCATAATTATAAAGGAATGAGCCCAATGTTTATCGAGCATTCTAGAACTCAAACGCCCAAGCGCACGGATGTGCGGTCTGGCTCTTCTGGCTCTTCTCCTCTCCTCAGGGAGACCTGTGCTTCCTTCCGTCTATCCGTCTACTCCGCCCCTGCCTGCGTGGTCTCCCTGTGGCCTGCCTCTTCTCTCTACACTCTTCTGGCTTTATCTCCTGCCACTCTTTCCCTCGTTCGCTTGTCTCCAGCCGTTAATGAATGTGGTAATTTTAAAAGCAGACCGGAGTGAAGAGGCAGGTGCACACTCATCCTAACAATACCTTCTACCACCACCGCCTCTCCACCCACCTCCCGCCCTCTGGCCACATGAGCACCTCTCCTGCCCCTGCCTTTGCATGTGCTGTTCCCTTGCTTGCCAGTGTCCTTCATCAATCTGGCAACACAAAGACTCAGAATAAAAGACATTAAATCTTAAATTCTTCAAGGCTCAATCCAAATGTTGTATCCTTCAGTAAGTTTCCTCTGACTGTCCCTAGACAAGCTCCCTGCGTTTGCACCCCATGCCATCTTGGAACGGAGTTTCATTAGCAGTTAAGCCACTGTTACAATTGCTTATTTACATATCTGTCTCCCCCACTACCTGGGGGTCTCTCCTGCACAATAACTATGCCCTAGCCTTCTCTGAATCCTGCACGCTCAGTTCCACGCCTGGAACATAACAGACATTAAAAATGCTTGTTAAAGAAATCAATGCACAAATGCCACCACTTCAGGAAACCAGTGTCAACAACGTGCTAGCTGTCTCAGTTATCTACTGTATTTGAAGATCTGACTCCAAAAAAACACTTGTTTCTAGAAATCCAATATACGTTTGAAAAGAAAAAAAAAAAGAGTAGCTGCAACAGAGAACTTGCAAAATAGTATGTGAATAAAAGCATGAATTCGGGACTCGGAGAGACCTGTGCATCCATCTACCTCTGCCCTGCCTGTGTGGTCTGGCTCTCCTCCCTACGTTCTTCTGGCTTTATCTCCTACTACTCTCTCCCTTATTCTCTTGTCTCCAGCCACATTGTTGTCCCTCTTGTCCCTCCTGGCAACTCAGTGGGCTTTGCGAAGATATAATGAAACATATACATGAAAGCACTTGAAAATATCAAAGTGGTACACACCTACTTGCTATTCTGATTGCAAGTCCAAATGGCAAGTCTTCACAATATGAAGCAGGCAACATTCATTGTTTTGTCCATCCAGGTCTCTTTCTTCTGGAAGCCGCGCCCTCTCCTGTGGCAGTGAACTGCTACCCTTCCCCCATCCATTGATCCGAACAAAGAGAAGGGGCTACCATTTTCCAGGCAGAAGCAAGAGCCCCGGGGGCAGGTTTTGAAGTGCTGGGGACCCTTCAGTACCTGAGGCCAGGTCTCCACCTCCTAATTACCTATGGACACCGATATATTTCCTGTTTTGAATTTGGTTTCTGTCACTTGTAACAAAGAAAGTCCTGACTAATCCATGTTGTTAACCAAAAAGGAAACATAAGCAAATTTCTCAATTACTTCTTCTTAAAAGTTAAATGAATAACTTTTATAAGCTATTTTTTGGAAATGCAAATATTTATCAGGCATTCTGCTTACCAACATCACCCTGCATTAGGGAAGACTCTAGAGAAAGGGAGACACCTCTATAAAGTGAGTGGCATCACGGGGAACCAAGGGATCTGAGGATTAACTGGAGAGCCGGGACAAAGGACTCTGTCTCCCCGTGCCCCGTTTTTCTCATCTACAAAAACTGCCCGAGTCCCTCCACATTCGACGCCACTTAAAAAAACATATATTTTGTGGTTCAGATCACAGCAGCACTTCCACGATTTTTGATGTGAAAAATTTAAGCTTCTTTTGGTAAAGAAAAAATAAAGATCCTCTCAATGGGATTTCAATTATATTTCAATATCTAGAATGGTATGGAGATCATTTCTGAGTTTTCTAAAGCAAAGCCAGAACCATCATTCAGTATGTAATTAATGAACTGAAAATAGGAGATTACCAGGAAAGTTACCTTTTTATGAATTTATCTAGCTTGCTGGATAAAAACTGATAACGAAGACTAAATTCATCCCCTGCTGAAGTGTGGCTAATTCTATCATCAATCACAGCCACAGCACTCAATAACGCAACAAGTACTCACTGAGCAACAATTCTATGCTGGGCATCGTGACAGGTGCTACGGGGGACGCAGGAATAAAGCTGGATGTCGCATCTCACTTCCTGCTTAACACCCTCCAACCGCACACCATGACACCTGGACTAATATCCAAACTCATTACATGACACTGAAGGCCCCCACATCATCTGCCACTCTCCCCCTCACTCTCCTTCCTCCAGCCAAAGCCTCCTTTCAGGTCCTTGTGCAGCCAAGCATGTTCTTGCTTCAGGGTCTGTGAGTTACTCCTACTTGAGATTCCATCTGCCCGAATGTTCTACCCCCACTCATGCCAGCCAGCCAGTTCCTTCCTGTTCTTCTGTCCGCCGTATATGCAAACTCGTTGGTCAGACTTTTCCAAATCACGTCCTCCTTCCTCCTCCAACCCCACCACCATCACCACGATTCTCTCAGTCCCCTATGAGTTCTCTTCCCAGTGCTTCTCCCAAGTTGTAATTATGTTATTTGCTTGTCCCCTTGGGCTTGGTTCAGGTCTGGGGAGGGGCAGGGAGTGGTGTTCTGCTGCATTCAGTGCTGCTGTATCTCCAGTATCCAGGACAATGCTAAGTACACAGGAGACACGCCATGAAGATTACTGAATGAATGAATGATATAACTACTATAGCTATAACAGGGTAGTTTACGTTGGGTGTTCACATAGTAGGGAAAAAAATGAGAAGCAGGTGTTACAAACAAAAACATGGAAGAGAGAAAGTGCAAAGCAAGGTCCAAGAGTGAAAGAAACTTCCTGTAAGGTGTATGAAAGGACACAGCTGCTTGAGACCCAACCATGCAGGGTCTTGAGGACTAAACAAGGAAGTTTCTTTTTACACCACGAGCCACTGGGACTCATTTAAACTTTCTAATCAAGAGAGTAAAGTTATTATCTCTGTGCTCTGCAGTACAAACATACAGCAGGTGGAGACTGGGAAGACAGCCATGCCAACAGGCCAGGCCAAGGAACTATGAAGGGGTAAGAGTCAAAGGAGAGAATGAGAAGGCATGGAAGACATTTTGCAATTGGCTGGACGTGGGAGGTGAGAGACTAAGGAAAAGACTCTCCCGCTACCGCAAGGCTGAGACCTGGAGACCACGCCGAGAGTGAAGGCCTGCGGCTGGGGAAGGGGGACCCAGGCTCAAGCCTGGCAGCCACCCAGCCATTTAAAACCAAGCTGAAGAAGAAGAACCAGACTGAGAGCTTGTCACCTGCGGTCACGTTCTCCTTCCACTAGGCAAGTCTCCCTTCCCAAGTTTCCTTTTTATTTCCTCTCTATGACTGAATATGCCTCTAGTTTTCGTGCTGTTTATAAAACAGTGAAACATGCACAAAATACAGATGTGCTTAAAGAGAAAGTGAAACTCCTTCCAGGCGCCTCGCACACCACCTCCCCACAGCTGCCTCCGTTCACGGTTTGGGAAACAGCCCGGCAGACTTTTTACGCCCATCTTAACTCGCATTTTCTTTAAACAACATAATATTATGCATGCAGTTCCACCAGCTGCTTTTTATTTTTATCTTTTACTTTATGTATCACGAAAACTCCTTCTGGTTAATACACACAGATCCCACTTACCTTTTTAAAGGACAGTTTGGTATCACACGAAGGCATGCTCGGTAATGTATTCATCAATCCCCTTTTGATGGGTATTTAATATATTTTCCACTGTTGTTATTCTAAGAAAAACCTTGATGAACATCCTTAAATACACATCTTCACGCATCTTGTTGGCTATTTCTTCAAGCATAGGGCAGAACTAGCACATGGGCCCACCTTTCCTGAGGGCAACACAGCAGGATGAGCAGGGCTGAGAAGGGGCGCCAGGGGGACATACCCTCTGGCCCAGGTACTCACATCTCCCTTTATAAAAAGGACAACTTCGGAGGTCATTCACTTCAAGGTCAAACAAGTCTTTCTACATGAAAGACAGCATTCATTTCCTCTGGCTCTTCAAAACACAAATGATTTTCTGTAAAATAAAGACAGACCTTGAAATGAAGGATTCCCATGGTTTGGGGTTTTCTTTGGTTTTCCGATTTAGACCCAGCACCGTGACTAACACGGTCTGACACTCCCAACACTCTCAGTCCCCTACTTCTGCGGGCTGCGGCCTCCCGCAGCATTTGGCTCACACCTCGATCGAGCGATCTTCCCGCCGGAGCATGACAATGGATTTACTTACCCATTTCCAGTCTAGGTTCTGAGCGCCCCCAGGACAGGGAACTCCCCCGATGTGTTACTGGAGGTCAGCGCCTGCTGCGGAGACTCTGGCAGGCACGGTCTGAAGGGCTGCCTGGACGGATATGCAAATGAGCAGATGCAAGGGAGGCCAGACAACAAAACTGTCTCCAATTTTACTAGAAAGTTTTTTGAGAGAGCTTTTTTTGTTTACTGTTCTGCCACTATCAAATTCTTATTTCATCTCATAAAATTCAAACAACTGGAGCTCCCTATAAAAGATTCCGAAAACAAATGTCATTCCCTCCCCCACCTTCACCTAGTTTTCCTTCTGCAAATGGAACTCAGTGAATATCACCTGAGGGTACCACTGAAAGCCACGGGAAACCCTGGCGGATTTTAATAGGGATGTGGGCCCACATTCCCACTGTACATGATACTCTATTTTACCTACACAGTGTTTTCCCTATACAAATAATTCCATATATAACATCCAGGACTGGCATATCACCACCATAATGTTGGAGGTATTATTCCTTAAATTATGTAAAAAGTCAGCTAAAGAAAAATATTAAACAACAGTGCAAGTGATACAAAGAAATGGCATTAATTATGAAAGTTGGATTTGAATGTCTGATCTTTGGGAAACTGCCTCCTAGGTTAGTAGCATGGCCTTAAAGTATGAACGAAACTAACAGTTAATAACTAGAACATTAGCTACAGATGGATATAATTTATAAGGACAACCTTATACTCTGTCAACAATCTTCATATGTGTCTAGTAATCTGCACAAAAAAAAAGGCAACTCCTCCTGCCCCTTCCCTTACTAGAAGCAATCTTTACAACTGCCGTTCCTGAAAAACAGGATTCAAATCAGGGTAAACCTACCGAGAACTCTCCCTGGACCTTATCTTCAGCAAAGTGTATTGGCAGGAAGCAGAAAATGTAGTTTGTCTCACACTATCTATAATGCAATAGACAGCCCTTCATTTTAACAAGGTGCCCCTGCCAATACAGGCCCTGCTGGGTGAGAAGTAGGTGCAATAACTTCTCTACATATACGAGCAGAATGGACCCCAGGGAGAGCAGAGGCAAAGGCGCGCCTTCTGCAGGAGGCCACAGGGAGGGTGCTCAGCACCCTGATGAAAATCACCGCAGGAGAAGGGAGCCCAGGGGTCCCAACCCACCTTCGCGGGACTGCTGACAGGTTTGGAAATATCCGCTAAGTCACACACTTACACAATCGAACATTATTTTCGGCACTCACGTGTGCGCAGGGGCCACACATGAGTAGCGGGAACAAGGTCAGGGGACCAGGAAGGGTCATGCCGGGCACGTCTGAAAAAGATGCGCCTGCTCGGCCCGAGGTGTGGGGGAAGGTGGTGGTGGACAGGGAGCTGGGGGAGAGCATGGTCACTCCCCACAAACATCGCAGGGGCTACTCTGACAAAGACAAATCAGATCTGCTAGAAACAAAGACTCTGGAATCACAGGGCCTGGATATGTTTTAAAAGCCAGCTTTGATGTTCTCTGTTTTGGACCCTGGACAACCACTTAGCCTCCCCTGGCTTCAGTGTGTTCATCTGTAACATGGGGGCAACAGTAATTACCTTATAGTTTCTTGGGAATGGGATAATATCTATACAACCCTTAACACAATGCTTCAATTATTATCTGCTAATAAATCTTTATGTATCTAGTAGGCTAGACAAGATTCAAGGGGTTCAATCATACAAGCAAATTTATTTTCGATTACCTTCTGTGGTTCAGTAGAATTGTTACCCTGAATAAAAATGTAAGCAGTGCAATAATATTTCTGATCACCCTTAGAAAGCTTCTTTGTTTTCAATCCTCACCTGAGGATATGTTTTTATTGATTTTAGAGAGAGAGGAAGGAAGAGGGAGAGACAGAAACATCCATGTGAGAGAGAAACATTGAATAGTTGCCTCTCGTACATTCTCCAACCAGGTCTCGAACCCACAACCTAAGTATGTGACCTGTCCTGGAATCAAACCTACAAACCTCGCTCCAGCCCACTGGGCCAGCCAGCCAGGGCTCTTAGAAAGCTTTATCATCACTCTGACTCCATATCAATCTTGACTGAGAAATTAGAAAGTCTAATCTAGTAGGTAAAGACACACTTCAATCTCCTTCCAAAGACAGGGTCTCTCCCTCTTCCCACTACCTAAAGACAGCTTTCCCTGGGCCACCGGCCACTGAAGAATGGGCCTGGGTGCCTTTGCCTTCTTCTCTCTGGCTTATCTCTTTGTCCCCAGGCAGCTGCTGTGTGTGACCTGTTCAAGTCTATGTGGTAGAGCTTGGAGAAGATAAATCAAAACTCGTGCAGAGATGGCACCGACCTTTGATGGCTTCCTGCTCCCTGTAACTGGCACGGTCATGGGTTCTCCCTGCCAGAAGCCTCCACTACAGCTTCCTTTGGCTAGTTGAGCATTCCTGCCACAACTCCTGCCTCCAGGGGGACAGCGCAGCCTTCTGTAGTGGGGGTCCCCTCCCCCTGGCACACAGCCTTCCTGGCTGATAGGCAGAGCACAGGTTCAATATCTGGCCCCGGGTCTTACACACTTTTGACCCCATGAGACAGGAATGCAGTCATGCCCAGGAGAAGCCGCCTCCTTCCTAGGTTGCTTGAGTTTTCTCAGGTGTGAGCCCAGCCCCAGACAACCGTAACGTTCAACTTCTCCCCAGATCTTACCGCTGATGACCTCCCCGCCCGAAATGGGGGTGGGGAGAAAAGCATCTCTACAGCTCCACCTTGGTGTGGGGAGGAGTTGGGAATCTCAGCACAGGCTTTTCAAAGAAATCCTTACAAAGTCATCTTCTCATTGTTTTACTCTTTTTAAAGTTAGCCCTCCATGTGAGTGGGGGTTTAACAGCCATCCGACTGACTTCCGGCTGTCTACTTTGAAATGCCGCCTGTGGCCGAGCGTCTCCTTCGGAGCACAGCAGTTGGGGCATCCTGGCTCCTCAGGACTGTTGAATTTCATGTCCTGTTACACTAGTGATCATAACTGTTCTTCTGTGACAAAAATTCTATTAGCCGTAAGGCTCTAGACACAGTCAGTATTTCTCAGAGTTTTTTGAACCCATTCTACTTATTTTGAAAGAACATTTATAAAGGGATTATAGTGACATAAAAGCTTAAAGAAAAAGTGGTCTACAATCCAATCAACCAATTCTAGTGGACAGTTTAGATGATCATTCCATACACTTCCTGCTTTCTCTGCCTGGGCAGATTCCCTCAGCCTCACACCCAGGTCTCTGCACGGTCTTAGCATGACTGGTTCGCTGCTGTTCGGCTTCCAGTTCAGCTATCAGAGGGGCCTTGACTGATGCTGTCAATTATTTTGTAGCAAATATTCACTTCCATGTACTGCCCCCATCCGTGGAGTATAATTTCCTACCCTGCTGTCACTACGCTTGGCCACATGACTTGCTCTGGCCAATCGGACATCGGCAGACAAAGGTCTTCACAGGGCTTTTGCAGTTTGGCTTGGCTCTTTGGTACTCTAGTGATCTGTCATGAGAGGGGCCTCCTGAGTGGCTGCTGTGCTTTCCACCTGGACCCCAGGATAGACAAATGCAGAGCAGATGTGAGCTCAGCCTGCAACCTGCAAACCCAGATACCCCACAGCCTCCCAGCCAAGATCAGCTGAACTACAGCTGACCAGCAGGACTGAGCCGGCGGACAGAGACTTGTTGTGAGACAGTACGTTTGGGGGTATTTGGTTTCTTTTCCACTTGTTCTGTGGAGCACTACTGCTATGCCATCTAAAGTGCTCTTCCTACTATTAATCTTTAATGAGCTTTCTGTTCTTCTTAGCTCTCAGAACTCTCAAACCGCCTTTTCTACGTTTTCTTATTACTGTCTAGACTTAGCTTTCTGAAAGTTGGGGCCTTGCCACCATAACAGAGAGTATTAGATTGCCTGGCACATAGTAGCCATTTAACAAATAAATGCTGAATAAATTTTTGGATGATTGGTTAATCAATTTTAAAAAGCAAAGATGTACAAAGCGAAAATGTTAAGTTTGCCTTCCTGCAGTCTTGCTCCCCAAAAGTAGCAACCCTTTTGGCATAATTCTTATGCATCCTTCTAGAAGAAGAAAGTCCGGCAGGTGTACATCATAAGGGAGGGAGGGATGGGGGCGGAGAGAGAGGTGTTTGGAATTTTTGTAGGGTTTGGGAGCTGTTGTTATACTAAAGGGATTACACTATTCGCTATGCCTTTCATGTTGTTGTTGCTGTTGCTGTTGTTTTAACTTGAAATGCGTCGCAGATCTTCCCACATCGGCACATCTGTTCCTTCACATCAGCGGCTCAGTAACACCCCACTACATGATGTGGCTTTATTCAGCCACTCTCCCTTTGAGAGGCCTTCAGTTGCTTTGCAGTTCTGTTTGGTTTTGCTATTACAAATGATGTTTCCGAGAGCAACCTTGTATATTTCTCTTGAACACAGCCCATCACATCACAGGCATTCTGAAAAACTCTGGTCTGCGGAAAGAAATACTGGTCTTGTTGGGAGTACCTACTTTTATGCCCTACCCCTCAGGGAGATTTTATAAAGCTTCACTCTTTATAGCTTTGTTAATAAAACCATATTCATAGTTTTTCATTTCTTAATTATAATATTATTTTAGAATACTGAATATGATTTTTTCATCAACTGGCAGCCCCTGTTTCCTCTTACTTTCTACATCAAGGTTCTGATAACACGCCCTCTAAGAGGCCAACCTCCCTGATTGAGAATCACTGGTCTAAGACATCAGCTTTCATTGCAATTCCTTCAGCCCTGAGATTAAAAGGTTCAGTACTATCATGCCTTCAAAGAGCAAGATGATCAAAAACTGGGGCAAGTTATGATGATTTTAATCCCAATAACAAGGGAGTCTAATTGAAGAATTAAATGACCTCAAACACAACTCAAGGAAAAGAACAAGAATCAATTACGCTATTCTGAAAGAAACACAAGGCGCCACGCGGTCACGGCAGACTTCTCCTCTTAGCGCTGTGTCTTCAGCAGCAGTGACTGAGCCCGGGGTGCCAGCGTAACTTACCTACCAGCAGCATCTGCAGAAAGGTGAACAAAGGAAAAACGACAAATGTGCAGTGTCATTCTGACTTTGCTATAGTCCTGACAAAAGGCATGGCTGCTGCAAAGCTGAAAATACCAGAAAATAAGAAGTGTTGGAGACAATTGCTGTAATACAATGGCCTGTAATACGATGAATTGTTTATGTTTCGATAAAGTAATATAGGTGAAGACAAAGCCTTAGAACCCCCGAGAGGCTATGATGAGTGATAGCTATGATTACGATTAAAATATGCAAAGGTACAATGCAAACTATAAAGCACCACATATATTATTATCAGAGAGCAACTTTAAGAAAATCAAAGATCGTGTTTCTTTTTTTATAGTGGTTACCAGAATGGTCAGAAAAAATAATAGAAATCTTTGCTGGATGGGAGACTAGGCGTAATTTCATTCAGATGAATTTACCCGCTATCTCCACACCCTCTTGTAAACAGGTACTAGGCGCCAATACCCTAAAAGTCCTAAATAATTCACAAATAAAAATGGCTGCTGTGCATCATTATCACTTGTGAATAACAGGTGGAATGGTGGAAGGAAGAAAAGTAAAATAAAGAATCAACAGAGAGGAAAAGAGGCAGGAGACGGAAGACAGAGAGATAATACAATTCACCTGCAGCACAGTTCTGCATTACACATAACTAAAATATTAATTGCAGTCCCTTGGCTTTGCTACTGAAAATATTTTCTCAAACAAGGTCAATATCTAAAGAGTACAAGGCAAATTCAGTACAAGAAAGTTTTGGACAAACTGAAGGCTTCATCAGAGCTTGAAAAGGTTTTCAACAAAACTAAAATAAACTAGTTCCACGATCAAATATCACAGTAAACAGACCACCAAGTTCCCTAAAGACAACGAAGGCATAAACTCGATGGCTGTTAACCTTCCAGAACTGATCATACCCGTAACAAAAGAAAGAAAAGCCACAGTCTGCCTTAGCCACGTGAAATGAGAAACTACGCTTGCAAATTATCTTCCGGCAAATTTCAGTCACGTAATGATAAAATTCTCAATGACTTCAGTCATCAACAACTTGAATAAAGAAAGTGCCCTTCCTCTGCAACAGCTTAAGAAAATAGGGGCAGCAGGGCTGAGCACACACCCATGGGGGTGACCAGCCATCAGGAAAGTCATTCTGTCACAGTTCTTACAACGTGACTCAGCTCCTAACTCAGAACAAAACTAGACATAATGAGGAACCAGTTCAGGGCGTTCACTTAGGAGACTGAACAGGCTGAACTGGGAGCACACGCACAGGCCAGAGCTCGAGGGACTCTCCAGGTCATGCAAGTCCACACCTCGAGTTTAAGAACCTGGAATGAGCTCGGGTCCTAAAGGAGACCCTCCGACAGGTGAATCGCCCTGCGGCACTTTCCTTACAGCTTTCAGTGTCAAACCCAGTGAGCGGAAGGTGAGGCAAGTGAGAGCAGTGCTGGGCTGTTTGTGTTTTGCTTTCAGAAACACTTGGGTTTGCCACCCGGCTCTGCCACTAACTATTTGTGGCCGAACAAATCACTTAAGCTCTCCAAGATTCATTCTTTCCACTTCCAGGCACAGTATCACCAGCCCCATTGACGGTTATAAAGATTAAATGAGGTGATACAGGCAAAACCTTTTGCATGTAGCTGGCGCATATGCAGATGGGTAAAATATTGCTTAACTGGCAGGGCTACTGCAATAATAAAACAAGTTATAATATAGGAAAAACACCTAGTGCAGTGCCTGCCATATAGTATGTACTTAATAAATACTGGTGTGTTGTTATTATAGTCAAGATAAACCCTGAAGTCCCCTCCAGCTCTAGGCTGTCCATGATTCTATAACCTCTTTCTCTTGTAACAAACTCCAACCCAGGTCTCCTGTTTCCCAGCCTACAATGTCAGCTACCACCTTGCTCAGAAATTGGGTCAGAATCCCCAACCCCCAGGCAGGAGCTCCAGCGAGGAGCTAAGCACCAGCTCCCAGCCTCTCCCCACAGACAGCCCTTCATCCCAGACTGTGGTCCACAGCTGACAGCCCTGGGGTCAAGCACCACTTACTGGGCAGATGACTGACAAGGATACTCATCCAGCTTTGGCTCTTACCCCAGAAACCTGAGACATAATCAAGGTCTGAGGTTCACTGAGAAAGGGTCGGTGTGATGCTAAACCTGTGTCATTTACCTCCATGGTTGACATCTGCCCACTACGAGTGTGTACAATTCATGGCCATCTCAGCTAACCCTCCAGTTACCATTTGAGGTGAAGGTGAATGCCATTCTTTGGACAGCTGCTCCAGGAAGTGGTTCATCTTAATGAGCCATAGCTAAAAAATGCTCTGTGTTTCTCATAAACCAGCAATGTTTTTATACCAACTGTAGTCACATACAATTGCGACTGTGGCTGGGCAACAATGATACAAACAACAGCTAATGCTTACTCAACGGTCAACTGTGTGCCAGGAGTCGTGCTGAGCACTTTGCAAACAGAGCTGCACTTAATCCGTACGGCAACTTGGGGGGTGGCTGTTGAAGGTAACCAGGCTTCATGGGGCATTCAGAGCACATCTCGTTTGCTGGCCAACACTTTAGAGAGTTGGGCGGGGGGAGGGCGGCAGGATAGGAGAACATGAGAAGAAGAGGAAAGATCAGTCTGTGCAAGAAAAGACTCATTCAGCAACAGGGCAGAGGGCTTTTTAGAATGAAAATATATCTCAATACAACTAGAGCCTACATTCCTCCCCTGCTCCTGTCCTGGACTTCCAAGTAACTTCCGCATGTGTCCGAAACAGTGCCCTACATTTCTCGATCCACTTACATGTCTGCCTGCTGATCTACGACTGATCAGGGCTGTTTTACATAAACGAGCTCAGCTTTCTCTGTCACTGCTACCCCACTTTACAGACAGGAAAACTGAGGCGGTTGTGTTCACAAGGCCACTCAGCAGGTAAGTGCCAGAAGGGGCCCCCAAACCCAGGCGTGGTAGACTCAGGAGCCCAAGCGCTTAACCGTGATAGACACACTTGGTAATTTAGCAAATCAATACCTGCCGGGTGATGAAAGGCATTCCTAACTTTAAGTCACCAAACTGTAGTTCTGTTTTTTTCCCCTGTGACTTCGAAGAGGAAAAAAACTAAAATCATCCATGTATTTAACCACCATCAGTTGGCACCCTACTACGTACCTGTCATGCTACTCATGCAGGGACCATAAACATTAACAAACTGAGTTTCGGCTCCGGAGTAACTCCCAGTTTAGAGACAAAGAAATCTCTGTAAAACAAGGAGATCTGCAAAATGGGAAAAATGTGTTCTCAGAGATACTGTCGGGGATGCAAGGACAGAGAAGGGCCTGGCCTCCCTCATGGGCATGCCCAGAAACCTGTGAGGTAAAAAGAGTCCAGTGCAATTCTTCCCGTAAAAGAGAAAATCTTAAGAAACAGTCCTTTTTAATTTGCCCTTCACTATGCATAAGATGGAAAACTCTCAGCTATGATGACGTGCGGCACGCTCTCCTGATTTACAGTGAAGGGCCAAGTATGTTTTCCCCACAAAGTAAATGACTCCACAATAAATTGTTTTGTGATGTTAGATTTGAGAGGTCTGATAGTTCTATTACTCTCATGGCACAGGTCTCAGAACAGTACAAAACAACAGAAATGAAATAAAACATCAAGTCCTGGGTAATAAGAATGTTATTGTCATGGTTTATGTGAATCAGCCCAGGTAGGACACAGTAAGTCAGTAACCTGCTTCTTTTAATAAATGTGTTTACCAACTAAGAGAAGGCAGCTTCATTCAGTATCTCACAGAGCACTCAATTTTGTTAAATTAAAGTTAATAACATTTCTCCATGAGCTACGATAACATCTTATGGTGAATCACAAAGAAAAAGCATGGCGTTGTGTGGAAACGCAGCCGCAGGGGCCTCTTGTACCCTGGCAGTTTCTTGACAAGAAGGAGACAAAGGTTAATGTGTGTTCCCATCACAGTTCAGAGGCTGCGGCTGTATGTCACCCACTTCTCTGGGTTCCACCCAGCGTTCACGGCGGTACCACTGCACTGGATGTAAGCTGAAAATTGCATCTGGAAAGACATCATACACAGAAAGTTGAGGAGGAATTACAAGTAGAGGTTAGAAACAATTACAAATGAATAAATCATCACCAGACAACTCTGCAACTACTAAGCATGAAATTAAGCCTTATGAAGTAAAATGTATTATCGATAAACTTTCAATTTTATATAAGGCTGGAAAAGCTGTATTTCCTCCCTCCTGATGAATGAAGTTTTTAACACTATGAAGTGGTTTAAGAATAGGATGTGTAATGTTTCAATTCACAATTGATGCCAAACATTGCTGTGCCCAGTGCCATACAATGGAATGTAGTTGCTTGCGTAATGGTTGTATAGTTCTTGGGGACTCCATTCAAACTAATGTTGTCTCTATTCTCCTACTCCCTCAGGCTCCTGATGGTAAGCAGGGATCTTCTCCCTCTGTGACTCTGTGTCACAACTCTGCCACTCTTGCCCTTTTAATTAGTCCTCTCTTTCCGTGGTGGCAGGTGTCAGAAATTATAGGGCAGGCTGTTGGTGGCCACCTTGCTCTCTGAAGCCAAACTCACTCTTAATTATAGTCCTTTAAACGTCAACATGTCCCCATTTACTAAATATGTTCACGCGCGTTACCTCATTCGATTTTCACAGTAACTCTGTGAAAGGGTCGGGGCAGGGATCCCTATTCTCAGTGTACAGACTGAGGAAATGGAGGATCAAAGAAGCACTCCGGGTCACGAGTCCCCGTGAGGTCAGCAGCAAGCTCAGAACTTCAAATGCTAGTTCCGTCCTCTTTGCGGAGTATGTTGTTGGCTTCCCACTTCACGAAGGACTTCCCCCTGGTGTTCCATGCCAGGTTGCAAACTCAAAAAGGGGTCAACAAGTATGAGTGAGTCGACTCAGGGCAAGATAGTAGGGAATGATGGGAATGATGGCAAAGCAGAAGGCATTTGGGGAGAACTCCACCTAAAACCATGTCAATTCAAAACAATTTTAAATGTGACATGGGGGAAAAAAAAACCCACCGACATTTGGGGATAGGTCAGGGAGGCAGCAAATTTGGATGCTGGGCTAGCAGGGGTAACCCCTGCAGGATACATACTTGTCAATGTGTATCTAAGGAACAATGGAACCCCTACACACAGAGGCACACCTGGGAACAACACCCCTCCATGACTGAGAAACGGCCCATACAGCAAAACACAATCCTTGGCCTTGAGGGACTCACAGTCTACTGTGAAGCCTCTCATCAACTCTTGCTCTCAAACAGAGGAAGGCAGTCTCTCTGGTAGGTCCCCGTGCTCCTCTGCACATGTTGCAATGAGAAAGAGGTATGTGTGCAATGCAAGAGACATGCAAAGAAGAGGAGAAAAAACCTCTGGGCGGAAAGATGGGCTTGAGTAAGAGTCCTGTGAGGAACGGGACAGTGAGGCACAGCAGGACATGCGCAAGAAACCATAAGAAAGGCAGGATGCCTTGACTGAGAAGAGCTACAGGGAGCATGACTGTGACGAGGCTGAGGTGACCGGGGCCACACTATGAAGAAATTTGTATACCATGTTCTAAGAGCTATGGAGAGCCTGTTGAAGGGCTTTAGCGTGGACTGATCAGATTGCATTTGCTTTTTAAACGAATTACTCCAGCTGCATGCCATATGGAGAAACAAGATAATGCATGGGGGCAGTTAGATGGGTATTATGTTCCACCAGATAAGATCCAAATGATTACTGAAGCCAAGGTTTTGGCAATGAGGTAGAGGAGAGTGGGAGAATGGAGCTCAGCAAATGTTAGATACATAACTGTTGTTATTACTGTTACAGATACTACACCTTTACCTCATTTAATCCTCATAAAATCTCAGTAGGGCAGGCCACTAGTCTCCTTACACCTGTGGAAAACGAAGTCTTGGAGGCATCCTGTGATTCGCCCAGGTCAAATGGCTGGCCCAGGTCTGACTTCAAGGTACTCTGCATCGTGCCAGGTTGCCTTTGGACAATCCGGCCACAAGACAAGGCTAGTAATTTCTTTAAAAGATCGCACCAATTGAGCTTAAACAAACAAATAAATAAGTAACATGTAAAATAAATAACATGTAAAACCTCAACTTTTGTTTGAGCAAGAGAATGTTTTCCTTTCTAAAAAATGCCGGAGCCTTGACATCAAATCTGTACGGCAAACAAATATCGCCACTGCACACTTCGAGGAAGAGGCTGTCAGGAAGCGCAAATACGCAGATCAGGGAGCATAAAAAACCTGTGCCCTCGGATCTGTTGATAATCTGTCGAACTCGACAACGTTCAACTCCTGTTGGCAGACAGTCTTACGCGCGCTCGCCTAAGGCTGTGCTCTATGGCAGCCTCTCCTCGCAGCCATCACCGCCAACACCCTGTCCATTGTTTAATTTTATGCACATTCCATCACAAACACTTTGTTCTTCTAGTTGCGTGCACAGGTGCTAACCAGGTCGACAGTCATCAAAGAACCGCACTTTGTAAAACAGCAGCAAAAACAACAAACCCAGCAAATTGTGAATACAGAGCCCGAGGGGCTTTGCAGTCATTTCCAGGAGGCACAGTCACCTCGCCTACATTTCTTCCACTTCTTCCCCTAGACCACCCTCCTTCCTCTCACCTCAAGTGCTCGCGGATGCCAGGCCATGGGCAGAAACGTACACAGCAGCCTGGAGGAGGAAGAGCCCATAAGCAGAGCCCCAGCGAAAGGAAGGCAGGTTTCACTCCAACACACCTACGCTCGACAGGCTCAGCAACCTGCAACTGTGGCCAAGGGCCAAAGCGACTCACCTGCAGTGGCCAAGGGCCAAGGCCAGCCCACGAGGCCTTCGGTGTTTGTCACTATATAGAGAAAGATCCCCAACTGTTCTCCAATTATGAAGTGCAGTATCTTTTAAAAATCCATTTTGTAATGTAAAGTACAGAGGCTTTTCAAAGTTCTTATTCTTCAAGAAAAATGCCATTTTTAAGATGCTGTTCTATAAATATAGACTAGAAAGAGAATCTTGAGAGAAATATGGCTCTTTGTACACTAATTTAAAAAGACAAATACAGGTTATTTTTTATCCTCCCAATTAAATGCAGCCCTTCGCGCATCTCTCCAGGGTGGCTTCCTTTTTACTCTCTGTAAGATACAGGAAAATTATATGTGGAATTTGCCAGCTCTGGTCTCTGTTTAAATAAACTCCCTGCCCTGTGAGAGACAAGATACAAAGGAATGAGTAATACATTAACTTTGTATACATTCTTTAAAAACCCTCCACACTAGAACTATTAGGTATCTAAATCATGTACAATATCTTTACTATTTGCGATACACCTATACATTCATTTGTAAGGTATTTGATTAAACAACATTGTTAAGTGCCCAGGTTCTAATTGTAAAAATCATGGTTTGCTTCGTAAGTGGCTCGTTAGGTTCCTAGGACTCTGTTCCTCCCCGAGATTACTTTAATAAAAGTTAAAATCATTTTAGAACCTTTAAGTGAAATAAATGTTATGTTGCTCATACCAACAAGAATGAATCAATATCAAAAAACAGTGATAACTCAAGACATTATAGGTGCAACAAAAATAATTCATGCCAAGCTCATCTGAATTTTAAATAAGCTCACTCATCATGCAGAGAGAGAGAGAATTTCGTAATTGTGAGATGTACTGGTTTGGGCAAAAATAAATTTGCCCACGTATCTCTTGAAAAACTTATGTACAGGACAGAAACTATATGAGACAGATTACGATAAACTCAGGATACTAAATGCATACCAGGCTGGGTCACCATATATTGTATAAAGAACTTCGATTCATGGTTGACATAAAACTGGGGAGGTTAAATGAATGAAAACATCTCCTGGAGTGTGCCCAACGCTCTGTCTGTTTTGCGGCCTCCCCCTTTTCTGTGTCCCCTTTAAATATCTAGTAATCGAAACCAGGACAAAGTCCTAGAAGTCATTCTTGCTTGTCAAATGTGTGCGTGTCACGAGTTTAATAAACTGAAATTCTTGAGTTTCAAAATGATCTAAATAGACTAGAATACAGTGCTAATTCCACAAATAATGCTTGACAAGGATAAATGGATAATTCCACACCTGAGTTCAAAATTAAATCCACTGCATAATCATAAGACCAAGAGAAAATCTGAAACATCTTCAGAAGGAATAAAGGGTTCCACCTTCACCCCAAGTTCATCTCAGACTCCACGGGAAAAAGAGGCGCAAGGGAGAAGGAGGAGTATTTTACTGCCTGAAAGTCTGGAGGCCCCATGTGTGTGATCTGTGCGATCTCAGAACTTGGCTACCTCCTCTAAAAACGACAATAATAATTACCTCTTAAGGTGTAACAAGACTAAATAACAGACTGAACATAATCATAATATTCATAATAATGACAGTAACATTTATTAGTTATTTGAATCATTAACTGCTACTACTTCGCTAAGTATTTAACATTCATTATCATGTCCATCTGTACTCTATTATAGTGTGTGGCACACAGTAGGTCTCTAATAAACCATAATGCTCATCACTAACTAGAAGGATCATTCGAGGTAATGCTAGGAGGGTAACTGCAACACTCTCTGTTTTCACGCATTTGATTAGAGACAGGGGTCATCAAAGGATCGCTGGAGCGAGGACACTACAGGAAGCAAGGGAGTGAGCTACAGAGTGAGAACACAGCATATGGGGAGTTCGATGCTTGAGGTTCCGATCACGGTGCAGAGGACAGAGGCAGTAGCAAATGGTTCTCAAAGTGTGGTCCTCAAATCAGCACCCTCAGTATCACTCTGAACTTGTTAGAAATGTAATTTCTCTGGCCGCACCTCAGACTTACTGAGACAAGAGCTTGGAGGGTGAGAGTCTGTATTTTTAAAAGTCCTTGAGGGGATGCTGATGCATGCCAAAATTCAGGAACCATAAGCCTAGGGTATATAGCTAGGGTGGTAATCACTGAAGGAAAATTCGAGGAACTGACCAGAGTACTAGAGACATTATCTACATAGAGATTATATTAATCAAAAATTATGACCAGAGTAGTTCTGAGGAAAGAGAAAGAACCAACCAGGAGCTAACATCCTCAAGAATTTTGGAGGCATGACCTGGGAGTTTGTGGTGAGCATAACAAGGAAGCGTGGCTGGTAATATAATTGGATGGCTCGAACTCCAGATCAAACGGCACATGGAAAGGCCTACGGCTCGAAGGAAGAAAAGTCTGAGAAAAACAAAAAGGTCAGCCTGACCAGTGAGAGGCAGAGCTTAGTGCAAGGTGAGGTGGAGAGATCAGGAAAGGATACGATTCTAACCCAAGACCAAATGAAAATAACAATAATTTTAAGGTGGCCGAAAGTGACAGACTCATATTTACCTCTTTCAAAGGCTCTTCAGGCAATCATGTGGAAACAGAGACTAATGGCCAGAGTGTAAAATTTTCAGGAACGTAAGACTCTGATTGAACAAAGAACAAGGGCTGGTGAGGATATGGAGAAAGGGGAACCCTTTTGCACCGCTGGTGGGAATGCAGACTGGTGCAGCCACTGTGGAGAGCAGGGTGGAGGCACCTCAAAAAATTAAAAATGGATCTGCCTTTTGACCCAGTGATCCCACTTCTGGGAATATATCCAAAGGAACCCAAACCACTAATTTGAAAGAACATAAGCACCCCTATGTTCATTTCAGTGTTATCTGTAATTGCCAAGATGTGGAAGCAGCCCACGTGTCCATCAGTAGATGAATGGATAAAACAACTATGGGACATTTACACCAGGGAATTCTACTCAGCCATAAAAAAGAAGAAAATTCTACCCTTTGCAACAGTATAGATGGTCCTAGAGAACACTATGCTAAGTGAAATAAGCCAACAGAGAAAAACAAGTACCATATGATTTCACTCTATGTGGAATCTAAGGAACAAACTGAACTAACAAGCAAAACAGAGACAGACTCACAGATGACAGCTATTGGGGGTGGGTTTAGAGGATGGAGGGGGTGGAACAAAAAGGGAAAAGGACTCACGGACATAGACCACAGGGTGGTGATTGCTGGGGTGGAAGTGAGTACAAGGCGACTAAATGGTAATGGGAACAATACAATAAAGATTAAACGTTTTAAAAGACTCTGATTAATTAGAGATAGACTGAAATATGTAGAAATGTCATGGATAATTCCAAGTGTTGGATTTGCACACCTGGTGCCATGTTGCCGAAATAGAGAAGTGGAGAGAGCAGCATCAGTAAGCCAGTGGAGAACGCTAAGGTTTCCGGTAAGAATTGTCTCGTTACAATCTTACAACCTTATAACACGAAATGTGATACGTGCTCTACACTTCAGCTATAGTGACCTTATGTTAATGGCGGACTGCGAAGTCAGAACGCTGAGGTTCAAATCCCAGCTCAACAATTTTGTAGCTGTCAATGCTTGAGCAGCTAGCCGTCTTGTCTTTACCACGGAAATAATAAAACTTACTTCATAAGTGAGGACAACAGGTTCTGACCCCTTGCCTCCCAAGGAAAAGGCGATTGTTCTGCAGCCATTGTTAGAAGGAACTGGTTTTAAAGCCATACAAATAGATCGGTGGAGGTTTTGCACCAGTACAAGAACTCCTAAAAGCCAGTCAATCACTGAGAGCCCCTCCTTCTGAAAGTAAGCCACTCAGTTCCAGTAACCCCACCTCCCCAGGCCAAGGGCAGCCAGGTCCCTAAAGCCTCAGGTTTGGAAAGCTAGGTGGTCCCAGAGGTCCACTTATTGTGTCTTTCCTTTTCCACCCCGCTGCCTCCCTCTCAAGAAGAAACTACTTATCACCCCCTACTTTAAACTTTGTTTACATTCCTTCCCTTTCAAAAAATAACAATTAGAAAAAAATAAAAAGTTTAGTGTTGCTTATTTTTTTAGCAAAATGCAAAAATGCTGGTATTAACATCATACCATAAATAATCTAATCACATTCTGATATCCGTCTCTAGGTTAGTGTATATGGTCATAACTCATTCATTTTCTCAGCCCGCTGTCAACATCGTGATCTGTCTTTGCTCTCCTGATGCTTTTGAGACCTTCTCTTTATGTTTTGTAGTTACAACTTCACTACAATGGGTCTAGGTGTGGCTACCTTTATACTTCCTATACCTATGGATTTACATAATTCATCAGTTTTAGGAAATTCTCAGGCATTATCTATCTCCTCAAATGTTGTTCTCCTCCATTTGCTCCCTTTCAGGGACTCTGATTAAACACATCACAAACTTTTCGATTTATCCTTTATATTTCTGAGCTTTTCTCAGGCTTTTCATCTCCTTGTCTCCCCACGCTGCATCTGGGGTAACATTCTGAGATCTATCTTCCTCCAACGTTAGCTCTGCCTACGATGCCATTTTATCCACCCATTAAGTTGTTTATTCTATCAACTCTTTTTTTTAAAGTTCTGCTAAGTTCTTGGTAAAAAGTTCTTAGTCACTTCTCATAGTCTTTTGCGGCACGCTCGTATTTTAAATAACTGCCTTTAATTCCTTTAAAGATTCACACCAAATAATTTTATATTCTATATGTGAGAATCCCAATACTTGTCAAGTCCAGGCGCTGGAGTCCACTTCCTGTTTTGTTTTCTTCATGGTATGTCTGGCCGATAATGGCTATTTTCTTGTGTATTTTTACCATCTTTGATTGTGGGATCATTTTTTTTTTTTAAATCCTCACGTATGGAATTCCTGTAGTCCCAACGAGGGCATGCTTCCCTCGAAAGAGGAACTGTGGCTGCTCTTGCTGGAAGTCACTGGAGGCTACCAAGCGAGGACCGCCTGGACCCCCCCGGGTGCTGACATCGCACAGGAATCATGTTCCGCCTCCTCACCTTCTGGTTTACAACGGGCTGACTCCAGGCTGACCGTCAGGCACGGGGCCTTGGGTGTGTTTGCGCCAGAGCAATTCTGCTCTTTCCCACTTGCGCCTTGCTCAGTGCTTCTCGCCCGGGTTTCATTTAAGGTTTGCTTTCGTTTTCTTTTGCGGGCCGCGGCTGGGCGCCTGGAGGACTGGAGGTTCCCCTCTCTCACCCCAGGCCTGGCAATGCACTGAAACCTAGGTCTACCCATGACCTCGGTGCTCCCTAGCACACGGGCCTTCTGAGGCAGTCGACCAAGTGAAAGTATAAAACAATTATTTTTAATTTATTATTATAAGTGTTCAGTTGATATAATCAGGATCATATAAAATTGATCTTTAACCTATGACACGTTGAAAATATCACCCAATTATGTTGCTCCTAGCTGATTACTTCTTTCTTTGAGTCCTAGTAGATTGAAGTCTACAGCATCCAATTTAAGTTTTAATTATATGCAGCATCTTAATTATATGCAAAGCCTTATCCCTCTCAGTCTACTCTGGGTAGGAACATGCTATCTCTAGGTTTTCCAACAACAGAAGCATTGTCTTGTCTTCTGTTCTCCCAAGACCCCAAGGACAAAAGGTCCTTGACCAAAATATAATTGTTGGTAATTTCACTGTGTACAAAAGTTCATACAATTGAATTAAAAATAGAATTCTTGAAAACAAGCCCAAAAGAAATACAATTATAGATCGTCTCTTTTCCAAATAATTCATCCATTTATCGCGAGTAAAATCAACGATGAGAAACAGAAATACTTAACACCCCTCTTAAAACTATAATTTAAGCTTTTTTGCAGAACTTCCAGGATGAAGTGGGAGAGAAATGCTATCATCGCTGACTTGCAGGAAGATGAAACTCTTAATTTTGCACAGAATAAAATGTATTTGTTTCTGTATGAGTACCCCTCTGTATCACATTCTTTAGCAAGAGATGGGAAACCAGAAGTATATTTCCTCCTCCAGGTTTCAAAGCCAAACGGACCTGATGATACAAGCACTATCCCTTCGTGAATGAAATTATGAAGAGCCTAGCTACTCACAACCGATTTGTAATCAGAGCATCAAGCCATATTGTACGAAAACGTCAATCCTGGCGCAGCCTTGATGAGCTAAGATTGAATGCACAGGCCAGTTTATCACATTATCCCAACTGCCCACTTTTAAACCTGGCAGGCCCAATTTGAGTACAAAAAGGATTTCCACTGGAGTGATTTTGCATCTGAAAAAGAACTGCCCAGGCTGAAAATGTTTTTCATGCCTATACATTTTTCTTAACAGAAATGCATGCACAGAAAACAGGCAGTGCAAATATTTTCTCAAAATCAAGTGATCCTAGACATATGTCTCTCTTCACTACGATGCATAAAAATTAAAATCTTGCTATGAGCTCCAAGATACTTTTGTTGTTAAAAATATGTCATTCAATAAAATGCATTAATATATTTCAAGCATTTGGATCCAGCTTCCCTTTCTTTCTCTCCCTGAGCTTGTGGAGGGAACACAGCCACATGACAGCTTTTTTAAAGTAGGGTGGGGAGGCAGAATTGACTACCTTTAATTCTGTGCGCTCTTTAATTTCATTCAACTTCCAACAAAACTGACTTTTCAAACAAACAAGCAAACAATAACAACAACAAACAATCTGTATCTTTGAGTTCAATGTAAAACTTCCTTTTCTTCTGGCTGGTATGGAATTTCCCAGCTGATAACACCTGCTTCTCTGGGAAACTGCACATAGTTTTCTGCCCACCATCAGGATGGAGCTGCCTCAGTCTCTCCCATTAGTTTTACACTAGCCAGACTAGTGAGTTCACCTCCCAATCTGTTCATTTATTCAAGTGCACGCTCTTGAACAGTTGTTGAACTAAAGCTACTACAACAATCAGACAGAAGCTAAGACTGCTCAATTAAAACAAGTGAACAATTGTACGCTGGGCACATTTCTATGCTTCCTTTCAATTCACCAGGATTACTTGCGAGACAGGGTCACTGAATAATCCTGAACTCTGCAGAGTGAAATTTATTTTCTTGTAATTTAGAAATAATCACATAGCCTTTTTTAAATATTCTGCAGAACCCTAGCTGAGGCAGCTTAGACGGGTTATCCTTTTATTACAAGCAGCTCTTTCCTGGGAAGCATGTGTTACTGTGTTTGTCTGCCTCAAACAGCACTAACTTCCTCGCTGGCTCTCAAATGCGAAACTCACGGTCGCCCCCGAGGGCCTCCGCGCCTGCTCTCTTCTGCATGGAATGATAGCATTAAGTCTCAGAAACCCACAATTGCTTATCATTCCCAACCTGGGTAAACTGGTCCTCCAGATTCCTCAAGAGCCAAAGGTATTGTCTTTACTTTACCATTATCTTCCCAGGACCCCAAAGACAAAAGATCCTCAACAAATAATTGTGAGAGACACACACACACACACACACACACACACACACACACAGAGAAGCAGGTTTGTTCCGGAGCTTTATTCACCACACTTTTCCCTCATTCACCACACTTTTCCACAGCTACATCGATCCCAGCACACCCATATAAGGGTGCATTATGCAGCTCAGGAAAATAAAGAGGCAACTAAGTATAAACTTACGGTAACCGTCCCCAAGATGTGCCATTTAAATTCCAAAGACAAGGTGTGCCCTGTGCTGTCATTTGTGTGGAAATGCACTTTCTGCCCCCTGCATGGTATGAAATATGCAGAAGACCCTGGCAGCAGCGTTTCACGGAGAGAGGGCAGACTGGGGACTTGGGATCAGAAATGAGAGCGCTTGCTTTTTGCCAGTTTGTACTGTTTAGATTTTTACCCTTCATATGTGGTGTTAAGTAAGTTAAAATTTACCATATTTTAAAAATTCTTCTTGCCCCCAGTCCCAGCAGTCGTCCCTGTTCCCAGAAAGGGCTCTTCACGCACCCAGTATGGGGAAACGGGGCTCTCCCCTTTGGTGTGCGTGGTAATGCCTTGAAACCTAAGAGTGGTGCCCCCTGGGTTGGGAAAGGGGAAGTGGCTCAGTGAGAAAATGTCAGAAACTATCACCCACAGTAAGGGGAAATGTTACTTCTGAAAGTTTTGTTTCAATTACATGGGTGAATATGTTCTATCTGTGCGGGGACCTGTGTGCAGTGAGTAACAGAGTACAGTAGAATAGAAGACATGTATAAATAATCCAGAATAAAAGTGCTGTCTCTCTGAGAAAATGTTGTGTCCACTGTGTGTTTGGGTATGTACTAGGTAAGGAGGTAAAACGTGCTCCTTAATGTGCACTGCAGTCACACGAAAGCCACAGGACAAGGTCTCCCAGCGCCTGCCCAGCGTGGCTTTACAAGTCCAGTGGAGACAGTATTACCTAGTGAAGCTTGCGAGTAAGAACGGTCTTCACTCCAAGCCCCGCTCGGCCACACACAACAGTGAGGATTGGTGCTGTGAACTCGCACGTCTCAGTTTCCTTAGCCTTCTTCGAAGAGACTGTTTGTAGACCTGGCTGTCTGGGAACAGGGGAAGGAGGGGGCCCCACCTTCCCTCCTGACCTGCTGCACTGTTTCTCACTATTTTCCTGCACAGACTATCACTTTTTTTTTAATAATTCTGTTTTTTTCTGTCCCCAATTTTCGGCATAATTCCCCAACCCCTAACTACGACATTGGGTTACTGAGCATACAAGATGAGAAAATACACATGAAGAACTTAGAACCATGCTGGCACATAGTAGGTCCTCCATAAACGGCAACATGAGCAGGCGTAGCAGGTGGCGTGGTGGCGGTGATGCTGGTAGTGCTTATCCCTGGTGCGTATCGCAAGGTCATCGAAAGATGGGAAGCATGGGGCGAGAAGATGTTAAGTCTAGACAGCTCAAGTAGCTAACTGACATTCTGCTTGGGGAGTTTTGCATCTTAACTAGAGGACTATAGAAAACCCCTAATTATGCAAAGCCCAAATGGATTACTTGTCAATGGAGGGATTTGGGACACACAGACAAGCTAGGGAAGGGAGCCATGTGTTTTGGTGGCTGGGATGAAAAGTGAGGTGCCTCTCCCTTGCACCCAGCTCTTACACACCAAATCAAAAATAGCAAACACCAACAATCTCAGACTGATAATGGCTGAGAGGCAAAGAACGTTCTCATCTGGGCCTTCTTGCCTTGAATAATCAGTCTTGGTACTCTGGGTTGGTTTGGCAAGCCTTCCGGGATGCAGAGAAGGCGCTGTGTTGAGATATTTCTGTTGCCTCGTCAGCACTGATTATAATGTTTCCAAAGGATCATCCACAATATATCGCACCGATGACCCGTGTCTTACTGTCTCCATAATATTGACACCGTGTGATAAAAATCTATGTGTTAACAACGTTCGAGTACTCTGCACACATTTCTGTGTCTCATTTGCATTCAGGCTGGTCCATTTAGTCACACTCCAAGGCACACCAGAGGCAGAGAAAGGGGTCCCAAGGTAGACTGCTTCCCATCTAAAAAAGCGTTAAGAAGAAGGGGGAGTTGCCCTGGCCGGTGTGGCTCAGTAGGTTTGGCACTGTCCCACAAAACGGAAGTTCACTGTTTCAATCCCCCACCAGGGCACGTGCCTGGACTGCGGGTTCAGTCTCCGGTCAGGGTACGTACAAGAGGCAGCCAATCAATGACTCTAACATTGCTGTTTTTCTTCTTCTTTCTCCCTCCCTTCCCCCCTCTCTCTAAAAAGAAATAAATAAAATTCTTTTTAAAAGAAGAGGAGCGTGATCAACAACCCTGTGGCAAGGGCTTGGCAAAGAACTCCCATATACCTCTAAGTCTCCTTGAAATATCACGCTCAAGAGCATCAAAGGAAGACACCTGCCTGGCCATGTTTCCTTGTTTGAAAACTAGACTAGGAACCTCAGAAGCCCACTAGACCTTGCCAACCAACATAGGACCTGCAAGGATGCTCTCTCACCAACTTCTCTGACACCTGGGTCTGCCCTACCAGCAAATCATTTCAGTCTCGCTTCACTACTTTTCCACATGAGATTTATCTTGGAATTTTGCACCATCCAGGCTGTACACATGCAGAAGGCTTGCAAACATGCCTTCAAAGCAACAAGTAGCTCACCGTGGATGTGTTAATCACTCTCAGCTGTGCAGTAAAAGTCCTGGGCTAGCAGCCAGAAACCTCTGGCTCACACACTGGCACTGGCACTAAGTTGCCAGGTGACCTCGGGCAAGTCCCTTTCCTTCTCTGAGCCTCAGTTTCCTCATCTCTCATACAAGCTGGCAGAAATAGGTTATCTCGAACCTTGGTTCTAACTTCAGAATCCTATTAATTTTGAAAACTTATGGGCTGCGAAACAAAAGTGTGCTTCTGAGCAACTAATTAAATGTACAGATAAAATCACATTAACTTATATATCAGAACATCCCCTCTAATTATATCTTAAGCAGCATTATAATGGGACTTGCTCAGAGCTACGCATGTAGTTAATCAACAACTGCTGATACCACCAGGCTCCTCTCCCATGGAGAACTGGTGCCTCTGGGGACACAGCACACCACAGGGCTTTCAATTCCAGTGTTTGGATGACCACTTTTTCTTGGTCTCCTAGAATGAGCTCCAACTTTCACTTGGTCCATCGGAAGCATTTTGTGCATTTTCTATCTGTCACACATTGTCCTGGGTGCTGCAAATACAACTTCAATTGAGACCAGGTTCCTGGATTCAAAAAGCTTTCATACACAGACTGAGTAGCAAACATAGAGAAGTAAAAGGACCTATGTGCTACAGCTTATGTGGAGAAACACACATAAAGACATCTAACTCGGCCCCTGAGGAGACACGGGAGACTTTCCAGGAAGCAATGTCTACGCTGACACCTAAAAACAGGGCACAGCTAACCAAGCAAAAGCAGCAGGGGGTGGATCCAGGATTACTTCCCAATCGCTGAAAAAGCAAAAGCAAATATTTGGAGGTGATTTAACCAACTAAAAGCTATCCCTCCAAATTCAGAAGACCCTCGGCTAAGAAGAATTCTATTCGACAGGCTGGTAAGGGGTTCAATTAAAATACAAACCAGAACAGGCTTCATATTCACCACTCAGGCTTAACACGTAAGGAAGGAACAGCGACTCATACCAACGCCACAGTGGGAGTCGGGGGAGATGAAAAGGACAGATCTGGATCTCAAGTTTCTGTCTGTTACTTAGGATGTGGATGATCTGAACACATTGCTTAATATCCTAACTTCCGTGATGTCAGCTTTATCCTGGGTCAAACGGAACCTGACACATGGCCACTGTTTCACAAATACACTATATTTGCGAACCAGTGAGTCCCCTCCCCACGTGCCAGACGCCGTGCTCAGCACACACAGAAGGGGCATCCTGCTCTTCTCTGCAATGTTCGGGGGAGAAATGGAGACCTGGGGGCATTCAGTAACCAGACCAAGGTTAGAACAAGCTAGCAAGGTGGAGGTGGGCATTGACCCCTAGTTGTCTGCACGCAGAGCCCAAGTCTTAAGAACTTCATTGACCTCCATGCCAGAAAACTAGCTGAAATGACAAAAAGCTCCCAGCCCAGTAAAGACGCAGACATTATAAATGTTAAGTTATTCCTTGGTTTGCAATCTATTCACAAACAACTGTCATTATTTAAAATATATGTTATCACTGTTGCTTACCAAAGCTACCTAAGGCTCAATTACAATCTTTGTCGAAGGGGTCAGGGTTAAAAGCAACAGATTCAGAAAATAAATTTGGACCTGAAAAGGAAAAGATGACAAAATGGTCTGCTGGACAAGACGTCTGGCACCTTTGGCCACTATTCAATGAAATAGAAGGGAAAAGATGTTGAAGTCACCAGGAAAACCATTTAAGTGGGCCAGAGAGATACCGCGTGTGAGCAATGGCTCCTTCTCACCTGCAGAAGGAGGCGCTAGCATATTCTGAGGGAGTCAACGGTGTGATAACGAAGGGGAGGAAAGGGGTCTTTCTTATACCACGGCTAGATCCACTAAATTGGGAAATAGAGCTTGACACTTCTGACACAACAGCACATCAGCCTGGCTCATGGTGTCACTTTGTGTCAACTATTGGTTCAAATACTGACGCGGATGCACTGAAGGAGCATTTGATGTTGCCTTAAATGCTCTCCGACTTGGCCCAGGAAAAACCGAGTACAACAGGCATCAGTGTGATCACTACACCTCTCAAAGAGCTTTCAGAGCTGCCTCTGGGTTGACCAGCTTGTTCCCTTACCTGTGTTACATCAGCGCGGGCTGCGGCACACAGAGTATACTACTTTTCGTGTGTTTATTTTCCTGGAAGCAGGAGGGGCTTGGCATTGTTCTCCTGAGGCAGTTGGGAAGGGATCCACAGCATCAGACGCCAGGAGCTACAGGAAACTGGGGCAAATGATAATGTGCAGATGCAGACTCGGGGCAGGGACTAAAAATACAGATCTCTGGGCTCTTTGCCCCAAGATTCAGTAAGCCTCTAGCGGCGTCCAGGAACTTGACTAAGAAGCTCATGTGACCTTGATGATCGGTCAGGCATGATAATCACTGGTGGGGACAAGGCTAGACTGAGACTCAAGCTATCAGGGCACTTGTCCTAGTTCTGGCACCTACTGGGTGAAGGACCTCTGGCAAGTCACCTCTCAGTTTCTTCAGCTGCTTCTCGTCTTCCTCCATTGATGATGTGGGGAGAGCGCATGCCCAGGAAAGATCTCCAAGGATCTTTGGCTCCTTCAGTCTAGAATGGACTGTTAGGGCTAGAAGCCAGCATGGTACGTAATTAGGACCTTAGACCCTGTTGTGAACCAAATCTGGGTTCGATTTTCAGCTCCCCTGCTTGCTGGACCATGAACAACTAATAAAATTTCTCTGGGACAAGTCTCATCATTTCTCTAAGTCTGTTTCCTAAATTATAAAATGCAGATGACAATAACAGTGCCTATGGCATAGTGTCTGCGAGTGTTAAATAGGCCCAGGAATAAAGAATGCCCAGGATGGCGCCCTGCTGAGAGCTCGGTACCTGTTAGGTACGGACACCCCTGACAAGGTCAACCAGGAGAGCTGTCCACAGTCCCCTGGAGCTGCTGTGATTGACGAGGTTCATGGAAAGGTAACCCTGGCTGAGCAATCGTTGGGCTTGCCCTTTTATCAAGAGAAATTCACAAGAAATGAGCTTTTCTGGGGAGGATGGAATACCAGAGGAGGTGTTAAAATGCACGTCTTAGGAGGAAATAACGGAACAAATTAGAGAAGGGTGTTATACCGTCTATTGCGTTGTATCAAAGTGCGGTTCAGAGACGATCTGCTTTAGAATCTACTGGGAGTTTCAAAGTGGCACCTTCCTGTCCCTATTGGATCAGATTTCCAGGGGAGTGGGTCCGGTACTTTGCTTTTTTCAGAAGCTACCCAGCAAATACATCCCTAAACAGAGGTTAGAGAATCAATGACAAACACGGTTAATAAAACAGCCCTCCCTCACAATTCCCCGGTCCTGTGTTTACCCAGAAAGAAACAGGGAAGGCAATAAACTTGTGCATCTGTGCATTTACCAAGAATCTAAACTTCTTACATTCTTGTCATCTCCAATGCAGCTGGGCTCCAAGCGGGTGTCCAATTTCTGCATAATTCACGATTCCCCAGAGAAACGAACACTATCCAGGGGCTGGCTACTTAAGGATGTGGATTCTATCAACTTCCTCTGAATGGCAATGTGGTTTCTAAAGATTAAACACACTCCGCCTGCTCTGCCACCTCTGTCCTCCCACCTTTCCTCTCCTCCCCCGACTTTGCCACCCCTGTCCCCATTCCTTCCGCTTTACTTTCTTCTCCCACACTCTCCTTCAGATTTCTTCTCCCTCCCTTCCACTTCTCTCCCACACGTCTTCCTCTTCTCCCCTCCATCCTATAGCTTTCCTTCTCTCATTTGACTCTCTCCCTCCCTCCTTTTGTTTCTGTGTGTATGTGTCTCTCAGGTTCCCCCTTTTGCTCGGACTCTGTGTGTCTCTCTCTTCTTTCTGTGACTCACCCCACCCTCCCTGCTTTTCTTCTTTCTCTCACTCTGTACATCTATCTATGTCTCTGTCTTCCTGTCTCTCTCATCCACAAAACCTTGCTGCCCATTTCTCCTCTGGACGCCCCAGTTCCTGGCTCCCCTCCCAACAAGGAACCTCCAGGGGGCATGCTTTCTGGCCAGGCATGTCTGTGCCCAGTGCTAAATCAGCCAGCGCCCTCTACAAGTCAAGAGGCTCACTCTACTCACACGTTCTTGGTGAACTGCTGCCAGAGGACCCTAGTGACACAGGTCCCTGGTGGGGAGGAAACTAAATCAGGGCTGAAAAGATACAACAGCAAATTACACACTGGAAACAGCAAAGCCAAACAGCTCTAGTGCCCAGAGCCTCCCCTGGGGCTGAAGCAGCTGGACCAAGCCCTAGACATGGAGGGTTCTGTTGCATTCTGGAGTGTCTACCTCTTTGTTTCCACACTACAGACTGCTCGCTGCACCAAGGGGAGGCAGTGGCGTGGCGGCACCAAGGGGGTGTTGAGAAAGATTTAGCATCTCAAAATCTCCATCAATCTTATCAAAGCCAATAAACTTCCTTGAAGCACAACATCTAAGCAAAAATGACCTGTCTTCTATGCATGCAGCCTTCGGATAACTCCCCCTCTCCCCCTCCACCTGCACACACATCCCCAGCTGCTGCTCCATCTTCCAACCTGATACCCATCTCAAAGTACCTTCTTTACAGAGATGCAGGAGTTTCTGCCCTGGGTAGGGATAACGGTCCCCAAGTCCACAGGTGGGCAAACTCAGGGATGGACAAATTACACAGCAGACCTTGGAAGATGCTACTTTGGAGTGCCATCACGTCCAGGGCCCAGGGTATTTTGCACACTCAAAATGACCTAAGGATGGCGAGTTCAGAAAAAAACTTTTTCAAAGTGCCACTCCCTCTCCCAATTTGAATCTCTGTGGGCGGATGCAGAACTTTGTCTCTCTCTGGTCTCTTTCCATCCAGCTCTCAAACTCAACCAGTCCCCACACTCAAGTGTGCACACCACGTGTACACATGCTTCCCACATACACCCACCCACCCCTTCATTTGAGTCTCATGATAAAAAATGCAGGAGCCACATAAAGAAGAATAAGCTCAGGCCACAGTTCCTGGTACTCTAGCCACTCCCCCTCCCCTTGGTGGAACAGAGAGAGGCAAAATGCTGAGGTCTGGCTAGAAGCCCGGCCCAGGGAGCTGGAATACCGGCCACCAGGGACCACGAAGAAGGCTGGCGCTTGCATCTGAGGACCAGCCAAGTCCGCGTTGCTGCAGCTGAATGGCCCCTCAGTTGCCTGCAAGTTGAAACCTCAGTCAGATACACAATGAGGCCACTGTTTTCCGACAGGAGGCATTTGGATGCCTCACACACTCACCCCAAATCAGGCCTGAGAGCAGAGAGCGCATTTCCTTACCCATGTTCAGATACGCCCCTAGAAGGCAGCGGCAGCCTGGGCCGGGGAGAGAGCGAGCTGTTCCCCTCCCCATGCCGGCCACAGGAAGCCAGAGCAGGCCACCTGTTGGGCTCCGGCCGACAGCCCTAGATCATGCGCCCCCAAACCTGCACCTTGGAGCTGGGGGCCCGGGGCACCTGATCCATCAGCAACAGATAAATTTCACTCGCACCTCCTCTATGGCTACCTTTTCTGCTCGCAATCACACACATACACACTTCCTTAATATTTCACCAGTCACTTATCTTTCTTTAACGAAGCGCACTCAGCCTCCCCTAGGGTCCCAGGCTGCCCATGATCTCCGAGCGCGCCCAGGTGGCTGCGGATCTCCAAGCGCTTATGCTGGGTGCCCGCTTAACGTGGGGGTGTCTGACAAGCCCCAAATGGCAGGTTGGTGGGGCACAGTCAGTGGTCTGCTCTAGCAGAAGGGATCTCAGTCCTTGGTTTGGAATTAAACGCATTCGGGGAAGCCCCAAAGGCAACTGGCTTAGAAGAACAAATTTTGCGTTCAGCTGCCAAAACCCAGGATAGGTGCAAGGAGACTCAACTTTCTCCTGTCTCCGCCACCTCAGCAAGCTCCTAGCTTGGGGGAGGGCGAGGAAAAGGGCTCTGCTACAACCAGGCTACTCACCCCTGGGTACTGACGCCACCCCCGCAGGGGACCCCAGCAGACGGACCCGCGGGGGATCCTCGAACCGCCTTGGGTGTCTTGCTCCTCTCCCTGGCCACGCTGCGAAGGCTACGCGCTCCAAGCAGGGCAGCCGAGGGCAATCAATCCCATGGGTGGCGAGTTGGCAGAGAGCGCACCGCCCGGCTGGGGGCGCATTGCTCCTAGGGCTGGCGCAGGCTGCTGCGGGGAGAGGGGCTCCCAGGGAAGTTGGAGGCGCTGGGGGCGGACTTTGGACTTCGCGCTCGCTCAGGCTCGAGTGGCAGGGCGCGTCGGGATAGACAAGGGACTTGCCCACGAAATTGAAGCCGGTGTGGGCCAAGCGGCTGCGGGAAGCCTCCACCGTCTGCCGCCTAGAAGCGCAGGGGCATCGCGCTGCCTGGAACCTCGAGCAGCGGCTGGAGCAAAGACGGAGCGAGAGAGCAGGGTTGCCTCCTCCCGATTGCAGACGCCCCTTGCTCAGAGTCCGGCTCGCCTCCGTCTCCCGCGCCCCTCCTTCTGGCAGTGTCCTCCTCCCCTCCGCGGCTTCGCTGGCGTGTCGGGCTGGGCTTGGGCTACAACCTGAGCGGAAGGCGGCCGCAGAGCCCGCAGCATGGAGGGCGATCTCGCTGGCTGGGGCTTGGGCTCCGGCAGCGGCAGGAGCGGCCGCCGCCTCCCGCGCGCCCACGCGCCCACGTGCCGGAGCCCCCGTGTGCGCGCTCTGGCCGGCCGGGCTGGAGGGAGGGAGCTAGGGCGAGCCGCGGGTGGGGGTGGCGGGGAGCACCCGCACACCCGGGCTGCCGCGGGGAAGCCGCCGAGGCTCCGGAGGGCGCAGGGCTGCTGTCTGCAGCCCCGGGAAGACTCGTGTGCAAGGCTCCCACGGCTTCCCCCTCCCTCTGCTGAGCGGAGGGAGCCTGAGAGAGGCGGCAGCGGCGGCGGTGGCGGCGGCGGCGGTGGTGGCGGGGGTGGGGGGCGCTCCACTCCGCGGGATCAGCCCGGAGCAGTGGCCCGTGGTAGCTCCGTGTCTCCACCAAGGGAACAGCTTCCAAGTATCCTTGAACCCCCTCACCGTTCCCCAAGGTACAGTGGGGTTCAGAAACACCCGGTGAAGGAATATGCAGATTCTCAGCAAGAGCTTGTTCCGGCTTGCCCCGCCTTCCTCCCAGAGTAAGCACTTTTCCCGTTAACCGACAGACTCCAAGGGGCTCCTCCTTCCAGGGAAAAATGAGTTGTCTTGCAGGATAGGCCTGACAACCTCCAATCAATAAACAAATAATTAGTGAGCACTCACTTTGAGTGATGCCAGGCAATGTCCTGGACCGCCCAGCCCTCCCTGGAGAAGGGCGGTGGTGTAGTCTCTGCTCTGCGAGCGCTCAGGCGGGCCCCTGGGCCTCTCTGCTTCCACGGTAAAATGTGGCTCCTTCCTGATAGGAATAAGAAAGACAAAATAAATACACGTGAGAATTTTAAAATTAGAAAACACTTCAAAAGATGGGTAATAGTTCAATACTAACAAGAAACGTGAATTTTTTTTTAATCTCAATAATAGGAAATGACATTCCTAAGGAAACTTACCAACTAACAAAACACTATGGGCACCATGTGCAATCCCTTAGAGAGTTTGTCTCTAATCGTGTTATTATCTTAACTGGGAAACCCAAGCCCAAAGAAGACAAAAGGCTTGCCCAAGGTCACACAGACAGCCAGTTTGGGTCAGTCCGATCTCGTACCACCAGTGCTGTGTTCTTTCGGCCACAAGCCAGTACACAAATTATGTTCAGCATTATTGTGGCAAGCCACCCACAAAGTGGGGGACAGCTTCATTTCCTCCGGGATTTCCACAAAACACTTCATGAAATACGTGGGATTTAGGCTAAATCTTAAAAAGTAGGCAGGATTCAGATTTCTGGAAAAGCAAGATCACCCAAGGGGAGGAAGAGGGGTCAAGATGAAGGATGCAGAAGGACAAGTTACAGGGGCAGCAAACATCTGGCAGGGGCAGACAGCTTGCCTGGACAATGGGGAGCCACTGAAGGGTTTTCAGCAGTAAAAGAAAGGAATGAAAGGTTCACTTTAGGGTGATCAATATGTCCCAGTACAGAATGGATTAGAAAGGAGAAAGGGGGGAGAGGACGGGAACTGCAGGCAGAGAAAACCATTAGGTCAAGGCCGCTATCTGGATGCCAGTGATGGAAGTCTGATATGTTGGCAGGTAAAGCTGAAATAAATGAAACTCTTCTGTTCCTATTCTTAAAAGTCTGCTTTATAGGAAGTACTCTGCTGTTAATTGCAGGGGGCACTCTAAGGAAAGGCGTGTGTATGAGATAAAACGGGAAACTGGGGGCTAACCCTCAGAGATAACAGTGGAGTTTTCCCAGTAACTGATCTGGAGTATATCTGGTCCTGTGGTTTCGATGTTCAGCACCTTGGAGCTGGACAGCAGCAGCCTCTGGAGAAAGCCGGGGTGGCTTAGGATTTTTATCAGTCAACCAAAAGCAAAAACCAGAAAGGGAAAGAAAAAAAAATGTTTTCTTTTTAGTTCTTGGGGACTCTTGAAGTCACAAATAAGTGGCTTCAGAGGATTCCTCGGGTCTTCCACTGGAAACACTCAGTCTCCTGACGTGGAGCCGCAGGAACAGAATCACGGGAGCTGCTGGCTAGACACAGAATCTGAGGTGCCTCATACACCAGCTGAACCACAATCTTCATCTTAACAAGATCTGGAAGCATGTCTCTATCTGTTCCTGCCCTAAACTAGTGTTCATCAAACTTTTTAGTATCCTCATACACAGAAAAAAACAAAAATGTATATAATACATCACTGCTACACACACACTAAATTATAACTTAAAGTTTCACAAAACAACACATATCCTCACTGTGATTGACTTCAATACTTTCTGCTCAATTTACTTTATTTAAAAAAAAAATACTGGTCATGACCTACTAAATGATCCCATGACCTGCTAATGGGCTGAAGTCTATGGTTTAAAAACTACTGAGTTGTGCTATCAAGTCTTTCCATTTGGGGTTTTCGTTGCATATATGTATCTTACCTCTTCTACTAGACTGTGAATTCCTTGAGGTAAAGACTGGGTATTTTCTTATCCTTGAAATATAGGTCAGAAGTTAACAGAAGGTTTTATATGTAGTAGTAACTCAATAAGTATTCCAGGGGTGAATCGATGGATGGATGGATGGATGGATGGATGGATGGATGGATGGAAGGAAGGAAGGAAGGAAGGAAGGAAGGAAGGAAACCATGGGCTGGGGGCAGGTGGGAAAGAAGGAAAAGAAATGTGGCGTGTAGGAAAAGACTAAGCCAAGAAAACACGTAGGCAAAGCTCCAATTCCCTGAAGCAAAGTCAATGGACTAGGAGCAGAAAACATCATTTCTGAAACAACCATGCACCTTAAATGTCCCACCGTCGGCCAGAATCTTATCTTCCAATAGAGTTCACCTTTATTATTTCACAAAATTCCAAACTTTGGGGACATGAGTGTGAAGGAAAGCAGCTAAATAGTTGCCATGAATTATTACAGGAGGAGAAGAAACGAAGAAATGACTAAGACAAGTTAGTTCAAACCTGACATGAAAAGAAGCTTCACTTACCTTTGTCCTCCTAGGACCAGGGCCGCTGACCGAGGAGAGGGAAGAACTAGTATTCATTACTTGGACTGAGGCAGATTTTTTATTTTTGAGCACACAGAGATACTTGGCAATTTATCTCTCCAAAATTCAAAATGACCCCTTTGGGAGGCAGTAACTTCCCTGCCACAAGGTATAGAACACAAAGACTGCAAAAGTGCTGTTCTTCACCAACCAACGAAACTTTAGAGTGGAGAGTATTATGACTGATTTAATATAAAGTCAAAACCGTGACTTTATTAAAGTCAAAAGCGTGAATATTAGAGTCACGACATTTCATACTGCTAAGAGAGCTCAAATATCCACTAGTGCAAATCCTCATTTTAAAGGGGTCCGTGGAAGTTACCACAGAGTCCCTTATCACAGGACGTACAGGAAAGCGGAAGCTCTCGGACTGGGTCTCAGGCTTTCGGACTCAGTCACCATGACTGCCTGTCACGCCTTACATTAGGAATGCTACGGACTCCGTTGGGGACCCTTGTTCGGTGTAAAGGATGATTGATGAACTGCCTCGAAGGGCTGTGAGTGGGTAAAACTGTCAAGTACCTTCTATGGACCGGGCCCTCGAGCGGGTGCTTTGTATGCTTTATTTTATAAAATCCTCACTTTAAAAATCCATGAAATAAGATAAATTAATCTCTTTTGCAAATGAAGAAAAGAAGGTCCACACAGGGGTTAATAATTTGTCCAAGGTTTTAAGGCTAGGAAGTTCCAAAGCAGGTGTTGAACAAAAGCCTGTTTTAGTCCTGATTCCATAGCCTCTTTCTGAGGCTTTGCTTCCAGCCATGGAAGATTTCAAACAAAAACTGGGCGGAAGATGGAAGGACAGAGCCCTGATTGGAGCAGAGGATTGAAATAGCTGATTTGCTAAGTACGCCCTTGTGCTGAGATCCTGGGATGCTGTGAAGAGCTGTTCACATCAAGGTGGAAATACTAAGCACTCGGAGCGCCCCTTGCTGTGCAGGACCCACAAACGGACGCAGGGGTGGCCCGCTGCACTTGAAAGCTGATGCTGCTGCTGAAAGCTGCGCTGGCTGAAGTTCACAAGCAAAATTTGAATGAGAAGAATTTCCCTCCCTGTGTAAATTAGGGTTCCTCTGCTTGTCAGAGTAACTGACACCACCCTAAGCTAGTTTGGCGGGCAGGACAGGAAACTGATACTAAATAATCCAGGGACTCAAACACTTAGAAAGTAATGAAACAAGGCCTCTGGAAGGACTAGAAGGTGGGAATGGAATCCTGCTAGACTTCACACATTCTTTTTTTCTCTTTCTATTTCTATCTTTGTATTACTCTTTCATCTCATCATCTTGCAATGCTTCTACTTCTTTCCTGTCTTGTTCTAAAAGACTTCTCTGTTCCTACAGCAGATAATGTCCATCCCACACATTTCACGTGCACTTCTTAATCTGCTGTCTCCAAGCTTCGAGTCTTTTTACCAGGACAGGGTATTACCCATTGGTTAAATGTCCACCCTTTGACCGTCAGATACAACCAGGACAGTACAGTCACAGTACCGACAACGCTGCTAGGAGTTTAGCCCTGTGAATGAGATAGGAAGGGGAGAGGTTGCTGAAGGTAAGTCCCAGAAAGAGTGAAGACATGGCTACCGCGCTCCTGAACGTGAGCCATCCTGGAAAGAACCCTGTTTGGGATTCAGAAAACCTGGGCGCAACTCTGGGCTCTACCTTTACCTACCATGCAACAACAGGTGAGTTTCCTCACTACCCTCCCTCAAAACTGGGGGCTAGTAAAGCATGCCCTGCCTCCCTCGGAAAGATGTTACAAGAAGCAAATGAGACAACATCTGTAACGCTGGCACTATGTAAAAGCTAAAGCACTGAGCAAATGTGAGAGCTTATTAGTAATACAAGGAATAACAGGAAGCCAATGAGTTGTAACACACAGGTTACCTTTGCAAATATCTATTCCACCATGCTCTTCGGAGTAGGGAAAAAATCATGCTGTGAGAGGTGTAATGAATGTGAAGTGTGTTTATTCTATTTTTATGAGGCGAGCTTGGGTGACAAAGATCAGTGCAGCTCAAAAGCGAAGGGCCGAATGTGTACAGTTTTCAAGAAATAACTCGAGCCTTCAGTAGCAGCAGTAATCCTAGCAGAAGCAGTGGCGGCAGCAACAGGGCCACGACAATCACACCTTGCGGTCGCCATGTGCCACGCGGTTGCTCACTGAATGCATATAACCTTCTCATCTGGCTTCCATTGCCAACTCTGTTTTAAAGATGAAGAAACTACAGCGAGGCAAGTTAATAACGTACCCAGAGTCTCAAGATGACAAGTGGCGGAGTCTAGATTAAACCTCAGTTCACTTCAATCCAAAGTTAAACAACAAATAAACTACTCCATATTTAAAATCCTCAGAATAAATATGTGATAGATGCCAAGTTTTGGTGGTGAAAGAAAGGTATTATGTAAAGGCAAGACTCTAACAATGAAAACTATTTGGCCATAAATCCACATGCTTTTGATGCATGATATTTTTTCATTGAATATGATCACTAAATTTTAAAAACTAATGTAATCACCAGACACCTATTAAAATGGCTTAAAGAAAGATAATACCAATTATTGGTGAAGATGCCGAGTAGCAAGAATGTTCATTCATCGCTACTGGAAATACAAAGTGATACAGTCACTTAGAAGACAGTTTAGTAGTCTCTTGAAAGCTAAGCACAGCTTTACCATGCAGTTGAGAAACTGTACTCTTTTAGGTATATACCGAATTTACTTGAAGAGGTCTCCACACAAAAATCCACGGGCAAATATTTACCACAGCTTTATTCATTGCCAAAAACTAGAAGCAACTGAGATGTCCTTCAGTAGGTAAATGGACGAACAAACTGTAGCACACTCATACAATACCCAGAATACAACAGTTTTCATCAATCAGAAGAATGAACTATCAAGCCAGAGATCAAAGACAGAGATCAACCTTAAATGCAAGGTAAATGAAGAAGGCGAATTTAAAAGGACTACATGCTCTGTGAGTCCATGTAAGTAATATCTGGGGAAAGGCAACACCATAAAGGTGGTAAACAAATCAGTAATCACCAGGGGCTTTGGTAGGGAGATTTTTAAGGTGATGAAACTATTCATAGGATACTTTCCTGGTATATAAATAACACTGTGCATTTGGGGAAACCCACAGACCATTAAACACAGAGTGATATATGCAAATTAAAAAATCATTTAAAAGGTTGGGGACTCCCAGGAAGGAATACAGTGACAAGTGAATCTAACTACAATATATTACAAAGGTATGAAACAGCCTCACTAAAGGAAGTGGAATACAAAGGTGCTGACTTAAGTAACTAGAAATGAGCAGAGTCTGTAAGACTAAAGGCAAAAGGAACTCTACACAGAACGGTACTCTATTTGATGAAGTTGTTTCTCATGGGGGATATAAGTTAACAATTATAAAATCAAAATGATTGGTAGACGGTGGGAGTCAGGTTTCTCACTCTTGGACTGGGTAGCTTCAAATAAGAAATGGGAGAAAACTAGGATGATCCATGTGCTAATGGATTAGAGTTGGAAATACTACTATGAACTCATGTTTAGTTTAATGCCAATACAGATGAACACATGTCAAAATAATCATAAATATGTGAACATACACAGGTTCATACACACAGGTACCTCCTTGTTGTCTTATCTGAGGAGGCCTGAAAGCAATGGCAGCCCAGTAACGATGAGGATACCTAGCATCCAGAGCTTAGTTTCTAAAACCATTTCCCCAAAAAGGAACCAGAGCCCCTTGGGAGAACTGACTGATTCTAGAACTGCAACAGGAAATGTGCCAAATGATTCTGGAGCATCTTGTAGTGCTAGAGAACAAGTAAGTGCTCAAACTACCACACACACACACACACACGCACACACATACACACACAATTTGGGGGCATGTCACATGGACAAAGGAACCAACTAAAAAAGCCTCCAGTGGTCAAAACAGGAGCAGTTAAACGACAAATTAAAATAGAATTGGATTATGATCCAAAGTATACAATAAATACTGGTGTGTCCACACTGATATAAATAAATGATTGTATAAATAAATAAATGGGGTAACGGGAGACAAATCTCCCAAACAGAAGATTTACAAATAATTTATGTAGATACTCCTCCCTCACGGAGATAAAGTATAACTCTCCACCCCCTAAATGTGGGCTGGGCGCAGTTGCGCCCTCCCGAAGAGCACAGCGCAGAAAAAGGGAAGACAGAGGAACTTCAGAATGGAGAAAGCTAAAAAACCCTTCCTCAGACTGGTGATCAAGGTGAACGTTCCACAGCGATGTCTTGTCAGTAGCATGTACTCTTGACATCATGCATGTGATGAGAACAGTATTTTGCCTCTGTGGTCTTCCTTCCCATTATCCACAGAACTATGACTACAGTCAATGATGAGGAAAACATCGAACAAAACCCAGGGGAGGGATTTTCTACAAAACATCTGAGCAGCGCTCCAGAAAACTGTCAAAATCATGAAAACAGAACTTCTGAGGAGCTATCACAGCCAAGGGGCACCTAAGGAGACATGATGACCAAATGTAATGTTGCGTTCTCATAGAATCTTGGAACAGAAAAAGGACATTTGATTAAAAACTAAAATATCTGAATAAAATGAATTTTAGTTAACAATAATGTATCAATATGGGTTCATTAATTTTGACAAATGTACCGTGGTAATTTAAGATGTTAATAATAAGAGAAACTGAGTGTGAGGTATACAGGGACTCCCTTTACTAGCATGGTAAATTTTCTGTAAACCTAAACCCACTCTAAAACAAAAACTTTATTTTAAAAAATATAAACAATAGCAATTACCCGTAAAGCCCCAGGAGAAATGCTACAGAGAACACACTGTATGCTGTCCTCAAATAACAAAATACATAAAGCAAACGGCTAAACTAAAAATGAAAACAAAACCTAGCTAATTTAAACTCATCGATGGAAAAAAAAAAAAACAGTTAATTTTCCATATAGGTTAATGTTCCAATTTGAAATCATTAGCAGCTTCATGTCATGGTCAAGAACAATCTTCCTCCTCATTTTTCTGCTGGCTAGACCTGTTCTCTTCATATTTAATGGCTATTTAGACATCTTACAGATAACATTGATCTGTGTCTTCAAGTGGAACTGATGACTCAGCATGCCACTACCCAAATGTCCCTTCTGCACAGGCATTTGAGTCCCTGCACTTTAATGCCGTCTCATCAACAGCAAGTGATCGGTGGCTGTGAGATTCCACCCCAACTAAGCAAATAAAGTCGAACTTCCTGAAGAGAGCATGATTTAGGTTTAGAAACCAAGACGAAAAGGCAAGTGTGGAAACACACAACCGTGTGCCAGTTTATTTCTGGGGAGAAAACCAAAGGGAATCCTTTAAAATGGTGACTGGGTTTTATCATCTGGAGGTTACTCAATGCAGAAAAATGTGTGCATGTTCCCTGTGGCCATTTGATCTGAGTAAAACGATTAGGAGGTGAGTCAAATTCTAATTTCTATCCATTTTTCTCATCTGTTCATGGGCTTGTTGGAGGAGAGAACAATAAAATGAAGACTTGCCAGCTGGTTCGGAATTACAGAAAGGATTTGACATGCTATATTCACACACACACTACGGCAAACCGGGCAGAACTGAACTCTTCTTCTGGACTTCAAATGGTGTAAAATTTTTCCACCAATACTTTCTCAGTACACCATTTTCTCTGGAAAGCATGTTTTCTGTGAGCTTCTTTTGTTGCTGTTTTAGTTTTAAGTGTCACAAATATTACTTCAATGCAAAATATTTATCCTAGAAAATTTGTCCAAAACAAAAATTTGACAGCGAATGTGCCAATAGAACCCAACATTTTTTAGCACTCTGGAATCTCATGAGATTAAATTACTTCCGTAAGATTTGAATTTTGTGAATTTAGCAAACTTAATGGTTAGAAAATACTGAATTAAGATATCACGCACTATGACCCAGAAATTCCATTCCTAGGGGCATACCCCCAACTGATGTTCAAACAAAACCATTCACGTGAGTATTCATAGGAGCACTATTCACAATATCACAAATGTGGAAACGGCTCAGGTGTCTATCCACTGATGAATACATAAACAAAACGTGGAATATTTTTCAGCCAAAAGACGAACGATAAATGCTACAGCATGGATGAACTTTGAAAACATAACACTAAGTGAAAGAAGTCAGACACAAAAGATCACAGTGTATGACTGCATTTACTCAAAACAGCCAGAAGAGGCAAATTCGTAGAGTCAGAGCCAGATGAGTGGTTCTGAGCAACTGGCGGATGTGCGGGAATGGGAAGCGGCTTCTTCCTGGCGTTGGATGAAAATGTTGGGGAACTAGAGAGTGCGGATGGTTGCACAATATCGTGAATAAACTAAAAGCCATTAATTGTATGGTTGAGATAGTGGCTTTATATTATGAATTGTACATCACTGTAATATATATATATATGTATGCATGGCAGGAGGACACACGTTGGGAAGCCCCTACGCAGTGAACCACTGGCCCTGGATAACTGTAACGACACAGAGTGTCCATGGGGAAGCAGGCTATGAATAAGCAAGCAGGCTGGGCAGACGCTTCCCAGGCCAAAGAACAATGAGAAGAAAAAAAACTGCTCTTTTCCAGGGGTATCAACTCCCTCCTGACACTCTGTCCAGCTGTTGTTTTCTACTAAAACATCAAAAGTAGAAATTTAAAACAAGATCCCATTGGGCAGCGGAGCAGGTGAAACTGAGATGGCCCGCCAGGTCATGGGGGGACGCCATGGTGGGTCCAACACTAGTCATGGAAGGTGCGTGGCATCTGAGCGACGCAACCGGAGTACCCAGCGTGGTCTGCCAAGCCAAGGCCGGGCCTGGTCAGACACCAGGTGAGGCTGCTTAGCAGGCCCACACATGCGAAACCTTGAATGGAGGGGTGGTGGGGCACGGAAGCACAGACGTGTGAAAGGGCACAGGGTATAAACAGAAGATCAGAAAGGAGTCAAATTAAAGCAGCATTTGCCAAACACATTTAGTCTCAGGTTTCTTTTTTCTGGGGGGGAGGGGGTGCTGTAGAACCTCCCTAATTATGTTTCAAGGTACTAGTGTTTCATGAGTCAGAGAAATGCACAAATGAGGTGAAGCCCACAGTAATTCATGGAGTTACAACATCAATATTGATTATAAAAGCAGTTTCCACTTGCTTAATCCTGACTATGGGACAGATCTGAGCTGAAAGCCTCACAAGGATTATCTCATTTAATAACACTCACAAGCCTCAAGGCAGCCCTTATGTCCATTCTACAAGGAAACGGGCTTGGCGAGGTCAGGGAACTCTCTCAAGTCTCACACCTAGCTAGTTGCCCGACTGGTGTTTGAAAGCCAGAAGCCTTTACCACACAGCCTGCTCTTGTAATCACAGAGCTATCTTCAATAACACCTACACTAACAGGAGGTTTCTGGGTGGAGCAAGTGGGTCCTCGACCTATAATACTAGTCCAACTCCGAGGGAACACGCAGAACGACTTTGAAAGGCCCAGCAGCTAACTAGTGAAGACAACACAAACACAAGAAAAGGAAAGAAGGAAGGAAGGAAGGAAGGAAGGAAGGAAGGAAGGAAGGAAGGAAGGAAGGAAGGAAGGAAGGAAGGAAGGAAGGGAGGGGAGGAGGGAAGAGAGAGAGAGAGAGAGAGAGAAAGAGAGAAAGAGAGAAAGAAATTCTACCATTTGCAACAATATGGATGGACCCTGAAGGCATTATGCTACTAAGTGAAATAAGTCAGACAGAGTAAGACAAAACACTGCATGATCTCACTTATATGTGGAATCTCATTTTTTTAAAAAACACTAAATCATAGAAAAGGGGAACAAATCTGTGGTTACCAGAGGGAGGGGGAATTGGAGGAAGGTGGTCAAAAAGTACAAACCTCCAGTTATAAGATAAATATGTACTAGGGATGTTGTGTACAACCTGATGACTATCGTTAACACTGCTGAACAATATATAAAAATGTTGATAAGAGAGTAGGCCCTAAGAGGTTTCATCACAAGTAGAATTTTTTCCTTTTCTTCTTATTGTATCTATATGAGACGATGACTGTTAACTAAGCCTATTACGGTAATCATTTCACAATATATGTAAATCATGCTATATACTATAATCTTATACAGTGATGTATGTCAATTATTTTTAATAAAACTGGGGGGGAAAAAGAGAACTGCCTCTGTTATACCTTTAATAATATCCTGCACCACAGTATAAATGGCTCATAACATTGTAATCTCAACACATAATATTCGCATCTCTATAGCTTACTACATTCTCTTTTACGATGTATCAGTAGGTAGCATTTATCAAATACATTGGTTATGCATTTTGCATGTATCAGGTCATTTAATATAACAATGCTATAAGCTAAGAACTATTAGCACCAAGATGATAAAATCCCTCACCCAAGAGTACAGGGGATAAGCATCAGAAATGAGTTTTAAACTCAGGTGTGCCTGAGCTGGAACCCTGTGCTCTAAACTAGCCACTGCATTCAAAAAAGCTCCAAATGTCCAGTTGTCAGCCTGGGAAATTAATTGGAGGCAAATGGTTTGGATGGCAGAAACATATGCATTTGATGGGCATGTCAAGTGCTTAGCTCCAGTGTCATGCTGAGCCTGAGGCAAAAGGAAAAATCCGCAATACTGATCCTGCCTTTCTTTAAATTTCATGGTTTGGTTTTGTTTTGTTTTTTTTGCCATGGATTTGCTTGCATTTGTTTTGATTTTTTAAAACACTACATAAGATATCATTTCTCTGTAATACCAAGTTTTTTGCTCCCCTGTACATTTTGCACCCTCAGTGAGTCCCTAACTTGCCTCACCCTAGTCCTGTCCCTACTTCACATGGTGTCTGCACACAGAGGGCACTCAAAAACTATCACCCTGCATATCATGTAGAATTTTCCTGTCAGTGTTTTCCATAAGATCTCAAACTCTTTGAAGGCAGTAACTATATGTGATCCCATTTTGTAATCTTTGCTCATCCCAAAACTGTATCTTTTCAGAATTAGATCCTCAAAACAATATTTTGAATGAGAAAAGTCCCCTCTCTCACTTGCCACTGTGGCAGTCATATTCCACAACGCCCACGGAAACTCGTAACTAAAGACGTGCAATCTGTCCATAGTTTTGATTTTCCACCAGCTGCCGAATCAAAGGGCACCTGACCAAAAACCAAAGAAAGAATTAAAGGTTAACTCTGATTTCTCTGCATTCTGCCCCGAAGTTCTTCTTCATTGAAAGTTTTTAAGAATTAAAACTTTCAGTTTTCTCAAGGATGCCTTACATCGCAATAACTAATCCTTCCTCCTCCCACCCCCACCCCGCAACAACAGGACTCCTGCTGTAAATGAGTCAAGACAATTTGTGTGACTAGAAAATACAGTCCAAGGAATCATTTCAAAGTTTTGAAAGATAAGCATCTTTGTGTTGGTAGAGCCATTTGACCAACTGAAGATGCTCTGCAGTGTAAAACAGTTGCTAATTCAGACAGCCTGGGTTTACGGTTTCGCTCCATCATGTATTAGCTCTGCGATACTTACAAAGATATAGAAGCTCTCCAAACCACATCCTAAAAGTAGAGATAATAACTATACCTCCATCAAGGGATTGTTGTAAGTTCTAAGTGAGAAAATAGTGTGTGTAGCACACAGTAACTACTCGATAGATATTATTCTTTCTTTCTTCTCACTGAACACACATGTATTGAGAACTACTGTGTGGTAGGTTCTGGACTAAGCTTTGAGAGTTCAGGCTAGACCAGGCACACAGCCATGGGCCGTTCAATGAGCTATACTCGTTGGTCACCTGCTGTGCTAGGCACTCTACTAGACATCGAAGCAGAACAAAGCGGAACAGGACAAAAACCCCGGCCTTTAAGACATTAGACTGTAACTGTTATTCATTTACAATGAAAAGGTAAAGTCTACCCATAATTAAAGTAAACAAAGTGATAAATAAATGTGAGTTTGTTAAGGATGAACCAGACTATGGGATGTTATTATCAATTCAGTGTAACAAAGCCTGGAGGAAAAGGTTTGCATCTTCGTTCAATTACGTGAGACAAAGAGTTTATTCCGGGAAAATGTAGAAAACACTGCATTAGGCTGAGAGAAGATGTGGATTCCCGGCTGCATCTGTAGCAGTAACAGTAGCTCGGTGAAATCGTTGCACCTTTTGCCTGTGCCGACATGGTCCGGCAGGGTTTGGGAGAACGGATATATGTGGAGATGGATCCTGTGGTTGATAAGGGGGGTGGAGCAAGGAGTTGGAGAAAGGGGAGTTTATTGTCATGGAAGCCCTCTCCCATGAGAGAGGGTTGACTATGCTGGCAAAGAGCCAGGAGATGATGCTAATACAGGCTAGGATGGCTCTTAGAAGCTTGGAGAAAGCAATGGCCCCAAAACTAGGTAAAGCAGAAATGCAAGAACTGTCCTGGCAGATGATCAAAGGAGAAATCGAAAGAGTGGACTTGCCGAAGGCACATATATTATATCAGGCTGAAAATCAGCAGCCAGCTATGCTCTACGGAGGACACAGAGAACCCGGAGGATATTGCATTTTGCAGTGCACTGGGGAATACACCGGGAGCAGGGCACCAAACATTAAGAAGCTCCGTGGTGGCTGTCCTTTTGTAGACCAAATTTAGCAGGAAATGCTGTTTCAAATTGGGCCCCCTAACAGCAGTGAGGGTGATAGATTATTGAGAGTAAACCCAAGTGGCAGTGCTTAACTATAAGAATCAAGGCACAATCGTCTTATTGTGATTACAGTTAATGTGGCAGCCAGGGAGGCCTGACCTGCAGAGAGTTATGGAAGCAACGAGAAGAACACAGCCTCCCTAGGAACAAGACAGAAGTGCAGTCAACGGGAGCATTGCCTGAATCAGAGGTCAGCAAACAAGGACCTCCAAGTCAACGCCAGCCTACCGCCCATTTCTGTACCGTTCCTGAGCTAAGATGGTTTTTACACCTTTTAATGGTCAGGAAAAAAAAAAACCCAAAGAAGAATATTTCATGATATGAAAATTACATGATTCCAATTCGGTATCCATAAACAGGGATTTATTGGAACACAGCCATGCTTACTTATTTACACATCATCTGTGGCTGCCCAGGGGCTGAGCTGGCACTGGTATCTGGTGACATGGAAGTGTCGTCATGCCCCCTTTTCAGAGGGAACGCAGAGCGGGAGGGCCAGGTCATAACAGAGTACTGGCCCGGGTCTGGCTCCCAACGGGTCCAGCTGGTCCACAGACCTGCCCAGGACACTCCCTGGTCCCTGCCTGCGTAGCCGGCACAGTCCTACTTAGGAGCGGGGAGAACCCCACATTGGTTCCCTATCCCGTCACAGTGGGGGAAGCAAGTGAAAGCCTCTGAAACCGGCTAACAGTGTATTATGCATTGTTGCTGAGATTAGTGGCAGGTTTAAGGTCTAAGTATGCAGAGAGAGTGCATCGATTATTTCCTCCGTTTAATTCCAAAGCTTAAGTTTGGCCCCTACAGAAACCACATGGATCCTAGAGAATGACAGTGGACCACCACAAACTCCAACAAACATTAGCCTCAATGGCAGCTGCTTTGTCAGAGGTGTCAACCTTGAAGGGACAGATAAAGACAAGCTCCGGAACTTACAGGGCCAGGGGTCTGGTGGATGCATTCTCTCCCACTCCTATGAGGAAGAAGGATCGGCACCACTTCACATTCCGGTAGGATGGGCAATGGGGTAAATTTACGGTCTTGCCTCAGAGCTCCGTTCACTCTTCTGCCCGCCGTTGAATCTAAACCACTTCGACATTCTGCAGACTATTACACTTACCCACTACAAAGATGACATCACAGTAATTGGACCAGATAAGCTGGAAGTGGTAAGTATATTTGGGAATCTGATAAGATACATATCAGGCACAGGGTAGAAGATTAAATCCTATAGTGATACAGGGTCCCACCAAATCAGTGAAAATTTTAGGAGCCCAGTGGACTGGGACATTCCAGGATATCCCCTCCAAAGTAAGGGACCAAATCTTTCATCTTGAACATTCTATTACTGAAGAAAAAACATGGATTCTGGAGGCATCAGTTCTAAACCTAGTACTTCAAGGAAAATTCATGTTAAGTTTAATATAAAGAAATAGTAACAGAGGATTAGCTAAAGAGAACTTGGAAGAATACAGGAATCCCAGATGCAGATGCAGCCACTACTCAGCTAGAACTGAAGCAAGTACCCAAGGACTGGAAAGAGGCTGCAATTCTGACCTCACGGGAAAGGGTGTGGCTGTAACCCACTGGGTGGCCGAGATCCACCTCCAAGATGCTGCATGCTGAGCCTGACCAAGGAATGTCTCCTGGGCTGTCAAGGAAACTTGCTGAGAAGCTGCTAGTAGGGGTTGCTGTTGAACTCACCGGAAGTCAGCAGGAGCCTGGGAAATTCCCCAGCAGTTTCTTAAGATTGGTTAAAACGTGCTGGGCATGAGCTATGCTAGGTGCCCAGAACACCACAATCTGTGACCCAGACGCTAGTAACACGGGAAGTACACCAGAATCAGGAAAAGAAGCCTTTTTCCCTTGCAGTGACCCTCCAGTGCCCTCTACTGGCAAAGTTTAACAGCATGCTCTTCACAGGCAACACCCAAGCAAGCAGGGTGATGAGGAGGAGATTTGGAGCTGAGAGGCAGTAACTTGGCACCAGGCACAGTCCACCCCTTTGAATGTTCTGCATCTCTATGCACTTTCCTGAGCACATCTGAACTGTCATATAATGAACCAAATATGTTTTACCTTCCAGAATATAGCTATCCTTTGTACAAATGAAGAAGTTCTCAATCTTCCCTGAGAGAAGAAACACAGTCCCATAATCTTTGCATCCATGTTAGGCTATATTAATTACTCCTCAAATTCTGAGTCCTGATAAATGTCCTGTTACCTAAAGTCCAAACTGTAAAGTTGACCTCAAAAACGTGGATGAATAATAGGAGAGAAGAGAGAAGGAAAAATGGCTCACATATACAAATAAACACAAACATGTAACAAGCAGAGAGAAAACAGTCTTTGTTTCTGGAAGCAGGCACAAGGCTGGATTTGATATCTGTGACTTCCTTCTTCCGCTTCCCATTTGATGATTTGCTAGCCCTCAACCGGTCTGAGTTTTACCTGATGGAGTGAGCAAACCTTTATTTCTGAAGGATCTGAGCACTAAATCATCCTACCTTTCTTTGGCTCTCTAGTTTTTCACTAACCTTTGCAACTGGGCAGGGAAGCATTAAGAGGCACCTCTGGAAAATTCATACACACAGACTTCTTTGCCCCCATTACACAGCAGCTCAATTACTCCTTGGTGACCAGAATCAACCACTCGAACTACCTTTGGCACAACAGTATAAGGGCCCCAAAGGCCAGGTGGCAATCTCATCTTGCAACTCAATTCAGCTTCAAAAAGGAAGGAGTTTTTGCAATACACTACAGCATGAGTGAATTCTTGGGGACATCGTGTTAAATGAAATAAGCCAGTCACAAAGACCAACACTATATGATTCCACTTCCCTGAGGCACTTAGAGGAGTCAACATTATAGAGAAAGAAAGGGGAATGGTGGTGTGCAGGGGCGAGGGGAGGAGGGAATGGGGAGCCAGTGTTTGATGGGTACAGAGTTTCGGTTTTACAAGTTGAAACGAGTTCTGGAGATGGATGGTGGTGATGGCTGCTCAACAATGTGGCTGTATATAATACCACAGAATAATACGCTTAAAATGCTTCATATGGTAACTTTCATGTTATGTGTACTTTACTACAATAAAAAATGAAAAATATTCTGCAGGTGGGTTATTGGTATCGTAATGATAGAAGCCACTCCCACTTGATTCAGAAACCCATGTGTTCTGGCTATGGGGCAGAACACACCACCTAACAGAACCTGATTCAAAGCAAACACTGCATCTTCTAAGACAGAACCCCACCTTTCCTGGCACCGCCTCCTAACTACTGCTATAACTCAGCCTTCAATGAGTTTACCTTCCATTTAGGCCAGTCACTTCCAGGTTATGAACCACGTGGTGAGACTGATTAATTCCAGGGGCATGAGCTCATTTACTCAATCTCTTTGCTGTAAAATGAGTTCCTTTATCAGAAGGCGTTCAGTATGTCCAAAGGTGGTGGTTGTGGCAGGAACATCGATGAAGAAGGCAAATTCCTATCCAGAATATGTCTATGTTCCACTGAGGAGAAATCTTTGCCCTTTCCATATGGAAAAGGCCCAATCATCAACCTGCCGCCTGGCATCTGGCTGGTCCCTCCCCAGGACGGTTTCCTATCAGGAGTTCAGTGCGGACATCTGCTGTCATCAGGCACTCAGCAGCGGTGTTATATCCAGGTCAGCCTCGCTAAGAGGAAGTCCACGCTGCTGAGCCTGCAGGTAGCTTCTTCCCTGCCACTCCGTTCACCGGCTCAATGAGCAATTACTTGAGTGCCTGGAGAAAAAGGCCAACTGGCACCCCCAGAGCATGCCATTTTGTTCGCCTGGTTATCATGAGCCTTCACTGCAGTGACTACACTTTGTGGGGCACTCACAGAAGACACAAATATCTTCAAAGTCCTTGTCCATTCTGAGAGGTTCATCCACATACCTCTTCCCCAGTCTACTTTGTTACCAATCTTCTAATGTTACTCCTTTTAAGGCCTGACCGCCCCACCACACCGTTCACAGCTGCCTACAAATCATTGTCGACCCATATTTCTCATCCACCACTCACTCCAGAAAAAGCAGACAACTGACTGCACCACTTGAAGTTTCACCCATTAGGAGAATTTTCCTCGACCACTGTCCTTCAGGGTCATCCTCTGTGGTTCTGAATTACTGCAACTGTCCAATTTCAGGTGGTACCAGCAGATCATGAGACCCATCTGTAAATCAGTCTCGATGTATTTTTTTATTCCTCGGTCAACCAATTATGAAGAACCACAGACATGGATTGTGGCTGCAGACGTGGATTGTGGGAAAGGAAGCAGTACGCTAGGAATCATTATTGCAGGAGCAAGAGCCGTCTCATCACAACTAACTAGTACCTTCGGCACCTCCCTGAGCTCAGTCTCTCATATGTCATTCCACTAATAATAGACTGACGGTGTGCACACCAACCGTATGACTGAGTGAGTCAGATACACCTAGCTTACGATGAGGAGAACAGGCCACATGGTCATGTGATATACCATAATTAGTCATTTAGTCTCCATCAAGGTCCAGCAGCAAATCAGAAGAGAAGCTGTTTCTCATAATGGTAACGGCTAACAGCCAAAGAGGTTTGCTGCAGCATCCTACAGGTCTATACTGTGATCTATGGGTGCTTGTCAGAGGCTCTACACAGCATTCCTAGTGGTCGCAGAGGCTTCAAATATCATTGAATCTGCAGGATCATGAGGCCCAAGTGGTGGAGCAGCTTGTAATGAGGCCTGGAATTGCTCCCGAGCCTTTTTCTCTCTGTTCCCCAATTGAAATTGGCAACCTTACAAGATGACTTTGTAGATAGGTCAAAGCAGTACACGCAAATGTGGTATATATTGACTCCTGGGCCCAGAAAGCGTTACTGAGCATCATGCCTCTTTTTTCGTGGCATGTGGCACAAGGTTCGGCAACTTGTATTTCAGCTTGGAGGGGATACCTTGACATGCCGAAGGGGTGGGCCCCTGCACTTTTATGTGCTGTATTTTTCCCCCACTCTAGTTTATATGTATTTTTCCCCCCAAGGTACCTAAATACTTGCTACTTTCTGCTCATTAGATAAAAATAACGTAACATTCAATGTCGTAGACCAGTGTGATCTTCTGTAGAAGGTCAAGTTGATCAGGATCACTGCAGACCACATTACGGCAGGGAGCAGAACTGACACAGGCCCGAGGCAAGGTGTGAAGGTGTGCTGGTGGCTCTGCCAGAGAGAAACCCATTAGGAGAATTTTCCTTGACCAGTGTCCTTCAGGGCCATCCTTTGTGGTTCTGAATTCAGATGGGTCTCATGGTCTGCTGGTACCACCTGAAATTGGACAGTTATAGTAATTCAGAACCACAAAGGATGGTTTCCAGAGGAGGAAACAGCACTGCCCAGGTCAACAGCTGCGTACCACATGGAGGGGCCGTGTCCATTTGCTGTAGTAAAATAAGACTCCACCTGGGACAGCAGCTGCGCCTGGAGTCAATGCCTGGATGATACTTAGGATAACCCACAGTCTTCCTCTAAGATCCACTCAACTTTTACATAGGCCAAACTACGGGTTAAACAGAGGTGTGATATGTATCACATACCCATGCCCCTTCAAATACTGCATGGTGTCACTAATCTCTGCGACTCCCCCGGGATGCGCTATTGCTTCTGCCTAACTAGCTCGGCAGTGAAGAGAAGCTCCCGGGGCTTCCGCTTGGCTCTTCATACCATAGCAGCTGTCATTCAATGGGTTGGAGGGATGTGTGGACACTCCACCTGTTTCCCAGTATATCTTTTCAAATGATTCATTGACAGGCTGGAGCAAATGACCACGGAACTGGTCTGGGGATGAACAGGACCTACTATAATGAAGACTTCAACTATTCCTTGACTGCAGTAAGCCTCTTACTTGGTGTCCCCAGGAATTCACATTAACTCAAATCCACTGTCCAGTAATCTCTGGGAGGTCTGTGCGCTCCCTTTTCTTCCAATGTTTAGTCACTCTAGCGTTGCCACTGATCTCTTGCAGAAGGCTTGGAGGAAGATTTATAGCACGTGTTTGTGGCAATGTTAGAGAGACCTTCCTCAAGGGGACCCAGGATTCCCTTAAATGGAGTAGGGGGCCTGTGAATTGGCATAGGTCCAAAAACGAGGCTCCAACTGACCACCGTGGTGATGCAAGTCAGATTTCCTGTTACCAGAGGTAGAGGGCTCTTGGGTTACATACAGGGTCCAGCAGAACTAACGCCTGCTTGAGCATGGTTGGTAGGGTAATAATATGAGTGCAATAATTTATAGTTTTAATTTGAACATTTCACCTGAAGTGTCATATGGTGTGCCTGAGTGTGATAGTGTTACGTTACAGAATTACATGCTTATGATTTTGTAATAAAAGATTTTGTAATAAAAAGGGGGTTATTTGTGCCAGACCCTATCTTTGGATCAAGGAATAAACTAGTAGGCTGTCCATTAATTTTGTTACTGGGAAAACACAATCAGTTAACCACTGCCAAAGGGCTTTGAAGGCCAAGGCATTCTAGTTACCAGTATGTCCCTGTTGCTTTTTACGGTGGTAAGGTGTGGCCACCTTGTTTTTAGAAGGGCTGCCACTTGGCCTCTGCCCCTCCTGAATACCTTCATCCCCACTGGAATCAATGAGTGCTTTGGATAGCCACAGGACAGCAGCTGATAGCCACAGGAGCAAGAAGCTAGGAAAACCCACCAGAACTAGAAGAAGGAGCGTCTTCCAGTGCCCTCTACTGGCAAAGCATCACCACACGCAATCTGGAGAAAGAAAAACTCCCTAAGGCTCAGCTCCAGCATCATAAGCAGGGTACTGAGCGTAGATTCGGAGCTGAGAGGCAGTACAATGATAACGGTCACATTTAGGAATGTGGCTTTGAACCACTTATCAGTTAACACGGAAAGCTGCCACCACTGAGCGGGGCTCAAAGCAAGTGAAGACTCCAGCAGGTCCAGGGTGTGGTGCAAAGAGCCCTGACCTACAGGCCATATATCCTAGCAGCACTAGGGTTTTGAAGACATTTGAGTGGATAAAGACACTGTATGGAATTATAATAAATCCTAGAGAAGAATCACATTATCAACATAGGGTTATGGAGCAAGGCCATTTGCAACAGGGAACTCCACACTGTTAGATAGGCTTCTCCTGACATGCAACTGAACCCGGTACAGACAGAGCACCTAATCATGGGACATCAAGTGATCATGAGGACATAACTGCCCATAATGAGGTGGGTTCTTTCAGACCCACCAAGTCATAAGTTCAGGAAGGTCCTGAAACAAGCCACCATAAGTTGGAAACACTACACGTTGGATCAGCGTGAGAGGGTCAGAGGGCATAAGTAAGAAGCACAAGCTGGTAACTTAGGTTCCTATGACCTCCCCATGCACTTCACTGATGTTTCTCCATCTGCTCACATGGATGGCTACATTGCAAGGAAGTCCCTTGTGATGAGCTAGCAGAGGAGAAAAATGTCGAGCTTGGTTGAAGGCCAGGCTACAGCTCACCATGTGGATAGAAGTTGAAAATAGACAGAAAATGTACTACCATTTCACTCAGGAATGTCCCAGAATGGCAGTGAGGAGAGGCCATGCCCTCAGTGGGCAGAGTTTTAGGTGACACTTACGGCTTCACTTTGTGTGAGAAGAGAGTGCCTGGAAAGCGAAATGTGGGAAGATCAGGAACAAGGAGGACTGAGGAAGAGGTCTGTGGATGAACTACGGGGGTAAGAAAAAAACAGTAAAGATCTTTGATTGACATGTTAATAACTACCACAGAACATCAGCAACAGAAGAGGTACTATCAACCAAATGGTCTAGATGACTTGGCAAGTTGACATCACACAACCTCTGCCACTGGCCACCCAGTGCTGGCACAATGCTCCCACAAGTGGAGCGGCCATGGTGGCTTGAGGGAGGCTAGGCATGATCCCAGTGGTAAGAACAGCCACTCAAGATGGCAGATAGCTACTTCCAATAACAAGTGTACCGCCTCCCAGCAAAGGAGACCATGCTGAGCCCTGCATGCAGCTACCATTGAGGGAGATCAGCCAACTATTTGGTGACAAGTTGATCATATCGATGGCTTCCGGGAAAGGGCAGAAATTCACCCTGAGGTTAACTGAAAGTTACTCCATGTGGATTTGCCTTTCCTTAGAACAGGGCCTCAGCCAGCACCACTGAATGAGGGCCACAGAGTGTGTGATGCCTCAGCAAGGGGTCCCATGGAACGCTTCCCTGGACCAAGAGAGAAAGCCAGTGGGCAAATCATCACGGTAACATTCGTTACTCTTAGAAGATGGTGGCCTGGAAGAGTAGTAGAATGGCCCTGGAAGGAATGCCCGAGGGGCCAGCTTGGAGATGATACACTGTGCATTTGGAAAATACATCCTACACCAACGATCATTATGTGGCACTATGTCTAAAGCGGTAGAATATGTGGGTCTAGGGACTCAGAAATGAAACAGGGGTGGCCCTGCTTACCATCACTCTCAAAGACCGAAGAGGGACCAGTTTCAAGACTACACTCCACAGATTTAGGAGTCCTGGTTCTAAGAGTGTAATGCTTTCCCTAGAAAACACAACAAATTTTCCATTAGAATTTATGCCTGCCAGCCTGTTACTTTAGGCTTCTTCTACCAATAGGCTGACAGTTGAGGAAGTGTCACCATTCTGGAAGTAGTCATCAGTGGAAGGTATATTTTGTACCCAGGTGTATCTCTTGGTACTCCCTTGCCAATTTTGAAGGCAAATAGACAAACACAGCTGTCACAGCCTGAAAGCAGTGAGGAGCAGCTCGGACTCATCAAAGTGGGCCTTAGTCACTCATTGGGTACACACATGAGCAAAAGATGCACCACCTGAGAGTAAAGAGAGGGAGGGAATCAGTTATGGTTTGGAGCCCAGATAAAGGATCAGGCGCTGTAATCCACTCTACTAATCTTGTTCTTGTAAGTTCTCCAGGAAAAAAGAACAAAGATCTTACATAAACTGGTACCAAATCTGATGAATTTATTATCTGAGACCAAGCACATCTGAACAGTGCATGCAATCAACGGTACAGGATGCTGCAGTGCAAGAACCACGGCCACTCTTTAATACCAGGCCGGGCATTCCATCAGCGTCCATCAGCGTCCATCAGCGTCCTTCGGATGGCTCAGGGCTGTATCCCTTCCCAGGAATCTCCTTTGGCTCCAGTATGTGACACCCAACTTGGGCACAGCCTGGGAGATGCAAGATCATGGGTTTATCCCAATTTGGAACATCTCTGAAGGGTTATCCCTGCTGTATGATCCCTTTGCAACTATGTAGCAGATCTCTTTCTAAGGTAAATTATATTTAATAACACAAAAGAAGTTAAATAGAAAAAGTAAGGGTATAAAAGAGGTATTAAATTACGGAATAATAAAAGGAAACTACAATACCTATATTAATAATAGACAAATTAGACTTCAGGCAAAAAGCATTAATAAAGAGCTACTAGGGATAAATGGTTCAACTTACCACCAGGAATAGATAACAATTGTAAACTGATGTGAACCTAACTAATAACTTCAAACTGTAAAAAGCAAAACAAGATTTTGATAAATCTATGATACAGTAAGGGACATTTTTTTTGCAATTGGTAAATCAAGCATACGAACAAAAAGAAAATTTAGAAGATTTAAAAATCACAGGTAATAAGCAAGTCTCAACAAATTAAAAGGATTAGTTTGCTACCAAAAAATTCTCTGACCATAATGCAACTGAGTTAGAATTCCAAATATCTCAAAAAACAGAAAAATAAAAAATTCTAGACATTTAAAAATTCACAAGCACATTAAAGAATTAATGGCACTTACAAAATCATAATCGAAATTAGGAAAAAAGAGAAACTGGGGGGGAAATCCCATTTACTATAGCAACAAGAAAAATAAAGTACTTAGGAATAAATTTAACCAAGGAGGTAAAAGACCTGTACTTGGAAAACTATAGAACAACAGAGAAAGAAATTAATTAAGGAAGATACAAATAAATAGAAGTATATGCCATGTGCATGGACTGGAAGAATTATCATTAAAATGTCCATACTACCCAAAGCAATCTCAAGATTCAACACAATCCACATTAAAATACCAACGGCATAGTTCGCAGATATAGAACAAATACTTCAAAAATTTATATGGAACAAAAGGATGCCAAATAGCTTCAGCAATCTTGAGAAAGAAGAACAAAGTCAGAGGAATCACAATACCTGACATCAAACTGTACTATAAGACCACTGTAACCAAAGCAGCCTGCTACTAGCACAAGAACAGACACACAGACCAAAGGAATGGAACAGAGAGCCCAGAAATAAACCCATGTTTCTAGGGTCAATTAATATTTGACTTAGGGGGCATGAGCATACAGTAGAGTAAAAAGTAGTCTCTCCAATAAATGGTGTTGGGAGAACTGGTACATGCAAAAAAAAGGAGACTAGACCGTCACCCTACGCCATAAACCAGGATAAGCTCAAAATGGATAAAAGACAAATGTAAGTTGTGACACCATAAAAGTCCTAGAGGAAAACATAGGCAATAAAATTTCAGATAACTCACATAGCAGTATTATTGCCAATATATCTCTGAGGACAAAGGAAATAAAGGAAAAAATAAACAAATGGGACTACATGAAATTAAAAAGCTTCTGTACAGCTAAAGAAACCATCATCAAAATGAAAAGGAAACTGCCCATATGGGAGAACATATTTGTCAGTGACACACAGGACAAGGGTTTGATCTCCAAAATACATAAAGAACTCATACGACTCAACACCAGGAAGACAAACAATCCAATTAAAAAATGGACAAAGGACCTGAATAGACCTTTCTCCAAGGAGGACATATGGATGGCCCATAGACATACGAAAAGATGCTCAGTGTCACCAGCCATCAGAGAGATGCAAATTAAAACCACAATGAGATGTCACCTCACACCGGTCAGAATGGCCATCATTAATAAATCAACAAACAAGTGCTGGCGAGGATGTGGAGAAAAGGGAGTCCTAGTGCACTGCCGGTGGGAACGCAGACTGGGGCAGCCACTGTGGGAAACAGTTTGGAATTTCCTCAGAAAACTAAAGATGGAGCTGCCATTTAACCCAGTGATGCCACTGCTGGGAATGTACCCTAAGAATCCCCAGTCACCAATTCAAAGGCACTTATGCACCCCTATGTTCATAGCAGAGCTACTTACAATAGCCAAGGGCTAGAAGCAACTTATGTGCCCATCAGGAAATGAGTGGATCAAAAACTGTGGTTCATTTACACAATGGAATACTCCGCAGCAGAAAGAAAGAAGGAACTCCTACCTTTTGCAGCAGCATGGATGGAACTAAAGAATATTATGCTAAGTGAAATACGCCAGTCAGTGAAAAATAAATACCGTCTCATCTCACCTATAAAAGGAATCTAATGAACAAAATTAACTAATGAACAAAATAGAACCGGAGGCACGGAAACATGGAACAGACTGACAGTGACCAGGTGGGAGGGGAAAGGGGGAGAAGGGTGGAAAGCAGCAGAAGGGACCAGACAAAGGGCATGTGTGACTGACCCACAGACATGGACAGCAGGGTGGGGACTGACTCGTGGGAGGGGGTGCTGGGCTGGGCAGAGGAGGGAAAACAGTGAAACACTGGGACAACTGTAACAGAATAACAACAAAATATTTTTAAAATAAAGAGGCTTATAGCCTAACTTTGTTGCAGCAAAAAAAGAAAAAAAGAAAAGGAAATATTTTAAGCTGAACGTTAATTAAAATATTACAGTTCAAAACTTACGGGGTTTAGCGAGAGCAACATATGTAGAAAAATATATAACTAGCCATAAATAAAGATTTTAGAAATAAGGGCTAAAAATAAATGAATTAGGTCCCCAGTTTAATTAAGAAACCATGACTAAGTCGGGATCTCAAGGTTAACTTAACATTAGAACTTTGACTAATGTACTTGATTATATTAACCAATTAAAAGAAAAAAATTGTGACTCATCTTAATAGACACAAGAGAAAAAGATTAAATGAAATTTAACATTCATTCACATTAAACACTGTTAGCATACAGATACAGAAGGAACTTCCTTAGCCTGATAATATATATCAAAAAAAAAAAAAAAAACCAAGCAAGCAAAAAACCTCACCAACAAAGATTTAAGATAATGGTAAAAATATTAAAGTATTTCATTTACGAACATATCTTGGCCATCATCGATTCCATTCAAAATGTACTAGAGACTCTGCCCCTACACCAAGGTGATAAAAGACGATAAAAAGTATATTAGAGATACTACCCCATACTAAGAAATAATACATATCAAAGAATAAACAAGCCAAAAAACAACGAAGATTTAAGATAGTAGTAAAACATTAAAGTGTTTCATTTAAGATCATATCTGAGGCACGGCCACTTCTAGTCAAAGTGTACTAGAGATCCTACCCTTTGTACTAAGGTGATAAAAAATCACAGAAGGTATACAAAAGTACGAAAACTGAAAAAGAAAAAAACAAAATAATTGTTACTTGAAAATAACATTACTGCCTATAGAGAAAACCCAAAAGAATCTACATGTTAACTATTTTAATTAATTTGAGAGTAACGTATTTTATCCAAATCTTATCCTGGAAGGCCAACTCTTCAGTCAACCAGCTGGAAAAAGGAGCCTGGCCACTAGGAATTCCATTTTGATAACTCAATCGAAGATGCCCACGTGGTACTGATGGTTCACGAAAGCCCCGTGCCTTATCTATTCTGGAGGCAAGTTGTTTCAGGTAGGATGTGGTATTCTCAGAGCCCTGAAACTGTAACTTTTATGATAGTGAAATCTAATTCCATCCTCCATTGGTCCTTTTCTCCGCATGGAGCCATCAGTGGGGTCAAGGTGGGGCCAAGGGCACCGGGCCTTTGTGAGTGGGACAGAGCCGCGTACCTCTGAACTCAGGAATGTGTTCCTTCTCTCTCTGGTGCCCGCGGAGCTCTCCGCTGCATAGCATTTGTTGAACACAACGCAGGAGGAAATGATTCCTTTGGAATAGCTATGATTTTAGGATTATAGTGGAGCCATGGAGGTCACAGGAAAATAAAGCTGTGTTACAATGATGTCAAGGTTCTGCTGTAACCCCACTAAACCCAGAGGTTTCCAAATGCTTAAACAGCTTTATGTATAAATAACTATCTATTTAACTTGGTGTAAATTCTCATGCAAAAGAGAGACCAAAGTGTTCACAGACACCTGTGATTTATCATTTTCTCCCAGAGGTAAGAACAGACCATCAGCAACATAAGAAAATGAAATGAAAAGAGAAAAAATACATAACATAGGCTTTTTTTGTTGGTGGTCCTTACATCATTTAATATAATTCTAAACCAGTTTTTTAGTCAATAATGTTACAGAATCATGTATCTTAAAAGATGAATGAACACTTAGGCCATCCAACTTGCAACATTCAATCCAAGCTCTCCCTTCTACAGGTGAGGAAAATGATCACACAGTGGACAACCTAAAGGAGGAAGTGGACAGGCGGATCCTGCGGCAACTCAGAGAGCACCTGCCCCTACCAAAGAATGCAGTGGCTGCCCTGCGACTGCTGATAGCTGCAGGAAGGAACCCAGTAGGGCGACATTTTCTGGTCCTTTCAGGAGATGCCACAAGTTCAGATTTTTCTATGAAATGCCTTGATTTGTAAATACTAATTGTATTTTTTCCCACAAATGCTGCCCAGGTTTTAACAAGGATATCTGTCATTTACTTGTTAGACCTGGTGTATAACCCGCAATTTTATGGCTTTAGGATAAACTGATGGGCCCAGCTACGAGTAGGATTAGGTAAAAAATCCAGTCTCTCCAATGGCCAACAGACACATGAAAAGATGCTCAACATCACTAATCATCAGAAAAATGCAAGTCAAAACCACAATGAGATATCACCTTACACCTGTCGGAATGGCTATTGGTAAAAGTATAAGAAATAACAAGTGTCGGACATGGAGAAAAGGGAACTCTTGTGCCTGCTGGAGGGGATGTAAACTGGTGCAGCCACTATGTGAAAACGGTATGGAGGGTCCTCAAAAAAATTAAAAATAGAACTACCATAGGATCCAGCAATTTCACTTCTGGGAATTTATCTGAAGGAAACAAAACCACTAATTCAAAAAGATACCTGCATCCCTCTATTGTCATTGAAGCATTACCTACAGTAGCCAAGACTTGGAAACAGGCGTTCATTGATGGATGGACAAAAAACTTGATTTTTTAAATATATGTATATATAAATATATATTTTATATATATATATAATGGAATGTTATAGATAGATAGATAGACATAATAGAATGTTATTCATCTATGAAAAAAAGAAGGAAATCATACTTTTGTGAAACATGGATGGACCATGAGGGCGTTATGCTAAGTGAGGTACTCAGACAGAGAAAGACAAATGCTGTGTGATCTCACTTACATGTAAAATCTAAAAACAAACTCATCGACAGAATAAATTTGGTGGTTTCTACAGACAGGTGGTGGCAGGGTGGTTGACACGGGTGAAGATGGTCAGAAGGTACAAACTTCCGGTTGTAAGGTCGGTGAGCCCTGGGGATGGAGCTGCAGCTCTTTCACTAATCACGCCATACACTGGAAAGTTGCTAAGAGAGCAGATCTTAAAAGTTCTCATCATGAGAAAATAAAAGTTCTAACTATGTGAGGTGACAGAGGTTAACTGGGCTTACGGTAATGATTTCAAAATACATATACAGATATGTCATTATATTGTACACCTAAAACTAATACAATGTTATATGTCAATAATATCTCAATTTTTTAAAAAAAATCACAACCTCCCAGATTCTGGGCCAGGGCTCTCTTTGCTCCAGATTGCCCCCGGCAACACACCATATTTTAAATGTACCACTGCTTACTTTATTTTATGTCCTAAGTGAGATATGTCTTTCTTAACCACATATACTTTAAAATGGAAAATCTATAGCTGGGCAAGGCAGAAAAAAAATGTTGAGAAAAAGAAAGGGAGCAATAAATACTGCACTGAATTACAATTAGCAAAGAAGCGTCTGACTTAATTTTCCATGGATTTAGAAACACAGAGCATACATTTCCAGAGAATGTTTTATATTTACAGCATGTCTATCTAGTTATGTGGCAGCGATATAATTGTTTCCCTGCTGAGAATTATGGTCGTGAAGTTACTCTGGGTTCTATTACAGCTAATCACAGTCTCACTCTGGAATTTAAGGGCTCCCTTGCAAAGCTCCCTCCTCTCCAGTTACACTCGATGGGCCTGGAGAGCACTCTGATTCCACATGTGATTGTCCTTCTCCCGCTCCTGCTAGAGATGTGACATTTGGATGTTTAAGGCTATGAGTTGCCAGAAATGAGCTTGAGCTGTTTGGAATAATTCCGACTTTCGATTCTGTGAAAGTTGGATACCATGGTACAAGAGCAAAATATGTCTCTCTCATACATATATTCACCACAACAAAGGTAAAACATAATCTCTCTTTAACTGACAAACTCTCTTTGTGCTCAGAGTCGAAAGAGGAAAGCTCTTTCCAGCAATGGCACCTAGTACCTCAGGGATGTTAACCAGTCCTTCCACTTATCCAGGTTTCATTTTTCTTGCCTGTAAACTGGAGTAACTAATGCCCACCCTGCATTCATTCATTCCAAAGTGGCTGTGAGGATCAAATGCTATAGTGAGATGTAATTAAATGAAGGGGTCATGCCTCTTTTGGCCACTGCTACCATAGGAACTGGGAGGTCACAGAGCATTTTGAGGAGTCAGAGATGTGGAACTGGATACTGCTAGCCTTACAAAGCCCCGAAACCGATGACAGTACCTACTTCCAGAGTTGTTTTAAGGGTTAAAAGAGCCGTTACATGGAAAGTACTTGACCCAGTGTCTGTTTCACAGAGAGACCTTAATAGCCCTTCCTTTCTGCATTCATATTTCATTGACTTACTGAATCTTTTTTTATTCTATTACCAGAGGGTTATTTGCATACAAAGGATAAGGCTAAGAATCAGCACTTCCCATTTTTAAGATTGTGATCATTGATTTTTACCAAAAACTGAAAGATTTTTGTTAGAAAAAAATCAAGCAGTGAACAAAAGTTTCATGGGTTTTAGAAACAAAGCAAAGAAGCTAAATCCGGAACTTTTGATCTTGAAAGCGGCTGTTTTACTGTCTCCCCCAGAGCGCATCAGAAGATGAATCGAAGGGATGAGGAAGCTGAAAAATTTTACCCCCCAAAATCCTTCATGATAGGGAGGGATATTTCTCCCCATACTCTAATCCATACCTTTCATAAAATTTATTTTTTTAATTTTTATCAGAGTAGTTTTCAATATGGTTTAGAAAGGAGGGAACGCTACAAGGTTCACACACGTAGCGCTCTCTCCTGCGCCACCCCTGCTCTCCTCCAATACCAGCCCGCGCACCCTGCAGCCACTTCCAAGGCCCTTAGATGTTTCTTCTGTTTTTTACCTTCCATAAGTCTAAATAATACACTTCCATTCTTGGTTGATTTCCATTTCTACTATGATTTACTGATTTCCTACTAGGGAAGACAGTGATTTCACCCTCAAAATCCTCTTTCTTTTCCCACCAATTTCCGCTTCTCTCAACCTCCCAATGGGATCATATCATACTGGTTAGGCTAGTCAGTTGTAGAGCTCACATCATTATGACTGGTTCTTTCTGAACAGCTACACCACACAGTGTTTAATGGTTCTAATTCCTTTCTGATACAAAATTTGTGTTTCCAGGAGTTAATAAATAACTCTTTGATTGGTTTGCTAGCTTTCCGCATAAGTATACACAGCCCTACCCCCAAATTTCGGATCCTCAATGCGGGTCAAACACATCAGTAAATCTATCCAATTACTTTTTTCTTCCTCTCAGAGACATCCCTCCTGAAACCCTCCATCTCCCAGCTCTGGTTAATTTCCCAGCCTGAGGCACAGGTATGGCCCTGAGATTTTTCTGTCCCATCGCCTGGGAATCCCTCACTCCCCTGTTGGACCCCCTGCTTTGTTTCTTCTTTATCTTGATTTGTTCTCTCAGTTGAGGGTGCACACCCTCCAACAGCCTCCTGACAAAGAGCGTTTGGTAGATCAGAGTTCTGAGACCTCGCTTCACGATGCTAGTTTACATTGTCTCAATGGGTATACAATCCTAGGTTGTCGGCTACTTCTGATGAAAAATTTGGAAGTATGAACCCAGCGTCATCTAACTTCCAATTATGTCAGTGAGCAGCTTTAAACCAATCATTCCCATTTTCTCTCTGGAAGCTGTGCGATCTCTTTATCCCAGGTGCTCCAAAGTTTTAACCTGAGGCTGTAATGTTATGTTTGGCACTTGGGGTAACTTTTAATATGAAATGTCATACACACTTCTTTTCTGGGACATCTTCCTATATTTCTTTTCTGATTCCCTCCCTACAATTTATCTGTCCTCCCATTCTGAATATATTGATGTCAGATGTTAGTCCTCTTATACAAATTCTCCAATTTGGAAATCTTTTGTCATATTTTCTCTCTTTTTTTTTTTCTATTTTATGTAAAAATCCCATGGCTTCATCTGCAAACTCTACTATGGACGTAACAATGTCCGCTATTACAGTAAGTTTACTAGAGTGTTTCATGTTGTTTGAATGTTCTTTTGTTGTTGTTTGTCTCATGGCCTCATTTCCTTCTCTGATCTAAGAATTTTAGCTATGATTCGGTTTACCTAAGTTTTATTTGTTTTCTGTCATGTCTCTGTTCTCTCTTACGTTCTTTTTTTCTGCTTCTTCATCTCATGTTTTCATGTCTGGTGAACCTTGGTGGTTCGGCTGTGCTTAAGAGACGGACAAAATGGGAAAAGTGGATCAAATATACAGTGGAGTACAGAAACTCTACTTTTGGTGGTGAACATGACAGAGTGCCCACAGATATCAGATTATAATGGTATAAATAAATAAAATGTATGAGAAACTACTGCCATACAGAGAAGCTAAAAATACTCATGATTGTTTAATACATGAAAATGTCCATTTCAATAGCAGCATGTATTACTGGAATCGGTCAAAATGACTCTAATATCCCCAACTGGTACAAACTACAAGAAACCAGGCATTTTAATGTTGATCTCAGTTTTTACATGAGAAAGCACAACTGTGTTTATCCTACCAACATATTGCTCTAGTTTTTAAAAAGACATGAAACACAGAGCACCAAGTGTAAGCCAATTTATTGTATAGAAGTTAGATGGTTACATAATTTTCTTTAAATGCCAGCTCATATTTGGTGGGAAAGGGGGGTGTTTGTTCTATGAAACCTTCAGATGGTTTCATCTTTTGTTTCTGTGTCTCCTTTTGCCTTGTCTCTGTCCACCCTGCTGTCTTGGGAGCAATATGCTGTCAGGAAGGCCCACGCACGGGATACCTGACAAAGAGAAGAAAGGCCAGGGCATCGAAGGGGAGTGAGCAGCGGGGAGAGTGGTGGTTGATGAGGTCTATAAAAGACCCATTAGGGAACGTTAATAGTAGTTCACTTATCTAAAATTAAAGGACTGGACAAATCATGACTTACTGCCCCTTTGGCGATAACTTTGCTCACCTCCCAAGAGTAAGTATGTGGACTCGGATTCCGTTTCCCCAGTGAGCGGGGGTCAGCACACAACCACCACCCTCCCTGCCTCCCCTGCAACCAATCTGAAATTGCCTAGACGGGGTCAGGAGCCCAGTTTCCAATCGTCCAGCACCACGCTTGTCAGGATGTTAGAGGTGTAGCCTCAGGAGAATCGAACGTGCCCAGGATCTATTGAAATTGTCCCCTCACCAAGCACTGGCTTATACCAGCAGGATCCACAGACAGCTGATTAGGCAGAGAACTGCCCATGGAGCCACTCATCGTGCATATGGTCAGAACAGGGCCCCTGTGCGTCAGCCAGCTAGGTCATTTTGGACCTAATCTATCAAATGAAGAGAAATAGCCATGTCTCTCATAGGTCATGGTGAAGATTAAAAGAGCTAAAGCAGAGAGTCTGGCACAGGGAACTGCTCAATCAATGTTAGTGATCATTATTAGAGATAATCACATCTTGCTCTAAGCAAAGACTAATCCAGAAATAAAAATCGGAGAACTAATTCATATTATTGACCATTAAGTGATAATAACATGCCCTCCTGTGCTTGCATAAGGATGGAATCTGGGAACTCCTAGGTCCAGAAGAACACAGTATTAAAGTCAATACACCACGTACCAGGACGGCATCAGGAAAGATGGGTCAGTGAGAGCAGCTATTGTCAAGGTCAGACCATGAGCTCTAGCTTCATTCACACATGGATGCAAACCCAAGATCTCTCTGGTTTCTTGCTCCACATAGGAATTAATTTCTTCATCTGTAAATCTAGAATAATTATACCTAACTTTTGGAGTTAAAAATTAAATAAGCCATAGTAGCTGGTACACAGTGGGGAAGCAATACATGGCGACTCTTCTGGTTATGACTTTGTGAATCAGAAATTTGAACAGTAATATCAACTGGGTTACTCAGGGGCATTCAGCTGGCGGCTGGACTTCTCCAGACAGTAAGGCCCATGAGAGCTTCAGTCCCGTGCCCGGCAACTTGGTGGCTGCTCTCCAGGTAGTCCCAGGATGCGCGCACTTGGGCACTGCAGCAGGCCCGTTAGGGTTCAGACGCGGGAGGCCAGGGCTCCTGCAGGCCAAGGCAGACGCCGCCAATGCTCCTGAAGGCCAGGCTTGCCTTGGTGTCACTTCCGTTACACTCCCCTGGTTCAAGGAATCGGAGGCCAGCCCAGGTTCAAGGGAAGGGGAAACGGATTTCACTTACTGATAGGAAGGGAATCGGAGAATTGTGGCCATCTTTAATCTGCCACAGTGGCTAACACTAGGAATAATAAGAAATTTGATGTACGTTCAGTTGGACTGAAAAGCTGTTTTCTTCATGGAATGGCCATTCTTCAGCTCCGTGTTTCTTCCTCCCTCCATCTGCAGCAAGTCCTCAATTAAGACTCATCCAACATGCAGAGGTAAGCCATCTAGTAATTGACATGCAAAATGACAAACTTCACAAAACACATTGATTGCACCATTCATCCAAGAATACCCACATCCTCCGCAAACAAAAATTAAGCTTCTGCTCCCCCATGATGCTCCATTATCTTTCCTTTATAGGCAGGGAAGCGCTGAGCCCAGGTAACTGAATTTGCCAAGGTCACAGGAGCTGGTGACGACTGAGAAGGAATTCACAGCACCCTCAGCTCAGTCAGCACCTACGTTCCTCGCTGCCAGTGATGCCAGGCCTAGAAATCCAAGCGAAGCCCTGCCTGTCCATTTTCCTGATGGCTCATTCTCACCTGGCCCCTGAATGTCATTACCGTCCAGGGTTACACCAGTATCTCTGACTCTGAACTTCTCCAAAGCCAGATGAGGCCCGTGGAAAAAGCTGGAGAAGCAGTACATTCCTCGCTTCATACCCAGTGTCCTCACCGATCACTCAGGAAGCCACGCTCGGCTACAGAGAGACAGTGAGCAACACCAAGGTACAGGTGTCGTGCTTTCATTCTTCACCAGGCACAGCTCATTTGCTTTGCTGTCAAAAAGCAAGAAATTCCAGAGAAAAGGGAGGAAAAACACATGACTGCGGGGGGAGGGGGGTGAGAAAGAGAGTGGGTGTAAAAGATATGCCACGTTAAGAATGTACCATTTAGCTCCGGGCAAACGATTGACTCCTGCCTGATCTCTGTCAAACAGTGCAAGCGAGCACTATACCAGCTGCTGAAGCTTGCTGGAGACATTCACCTTGTTGGATAAGTTGGAACAAGAAGCGACACATCGCCTTTTATTACTGGACCTCCTCCTTTCTGCTGGCCCTGTCCCCTGGTCCTGACGTCCCCAAACCTAAATCATTATAATCATTTTTAAATTGATTTTTCTATATCCATCTCCACACCCCGCATCTATCCAACTGGTGCCAGTTTCCCATTCAAATGCAAACTTAAAAAAAAAAAAAGGACTTAGAAGGGATCTCAGAGGATACCTGGTTTACCACCTTCACAGTACAGACAGGGAAACTAAGGCCTCGCTACCTCATGGCGACTTGAATACTGGGTAAACTGGGACCTAGTACATAACTGCTCTGAGCTTTACTTTCCTCGTCTCTAAGACGTGGTTAAAAAGAGTACTCCTCTCCTCTCCGGCTGCGGTGAGGACTACAAAGAATCATGCTTATAAAAGGTTTCTGGCTGTGACCCATTTTACAGAAGAAAACATTGGCTCAAGGTCTCCTAGCAAGTCAAGGACAGAGGTGGCCTGAAATCCAAGACTTCTACCTTCTGCTTTACTAAGCCATTCAATAAACAGGTGTTACAAGGCTACCATGTTTCCAGGCACTGCGCTGGGCACAGAAAATTGCGTGATGAGCAAGCCAGTCTTGGTCACAGCGCTTGCTGGTATTTACGATGTAGGAGGAAATGGGATTTATTACACTTACTGCAGTTGCGATAGCGTTTGGAAGGTAACAGGGAGGGTGCCGTGGAAATGAATGGAAGAAAACCACCCGCGAAGGGCACCTAGGGGACCTTTCCCAGAGGAAAAGACGTTTAAATGGTGACTAGACGGTGAGCAGGCTGCAGCAGGAGATGCGTGGGGGCCCGGAGGCGGGGGGAGAGCAAGCGTCGACCCCCAGGCTGGAAGAAGAGAGAGATGTTCTGAAACCTGAAACGAAGCCCTGCCGCTGCAGCACATGTATCCCACTGGCAGGCCCCTGCCCGTCTCCGACAGCCCTCCGGACCCCGTTTTGGTCCAGGAGACAGAGCGATGTCTCCTGGAAGGCCGGTGTTAGCAGGTGAGGAAGCAGCGAGTCGCGGGTCTCTGCTTCTGTCTGGGGGGAGCGTCTCTCCTTGTCAGCGAGCTCCATGACTAAACATCTTGACTGACTTAAAGGATAAATTAGGGGCAGTGAAGTAATGAGTATTTCCTCACAAATACGTTAACCTCTGCCTCTCTTGCTTTACTGCTCTGATCTCGAGCGTGCACGCTGGAAAACTAGCAAATTACTGAGGAGGAGAGATGGAGGAGAAGGAGACTTACGTTCAACCAAGAGCCCACTGAAACGATACCGGTGGGTTGGTTTTAAGAGGTGGGGGGAATACAAGATTCCCCGTCTGGGGTCAGACCCTTTACTGGTTCTCCTTCCCGCTCCCTCCATCAATGCGCCACACTGGCCTGTGGCTTATCTGCTTCGGCCTGTGCTTAACTTTATATTGCTGGTCATTTCTCTTTCTCGTTCTTATCTTAACACAGAAAAGAGGAAAGTTAAGCTCAGAAACTCAGGCGCAGCCCTGACGATAGGTTTGTCCTGGATCAAGACCAGCAACTGATGAGCTGGGAGTTTACCCACCGACCTACGGGAGCAGTTTGCTTTCTCAAAAGGAGTGGCCCTGACCCCGGGCTTCCAGTTTCCGAGCCCGCTGTTTGGAAAGATACTGAAAACTTCCTCTTAGTTCACTATTACCAAGAAAACTCCGGTAAAAAAAAACTCTAATTTGTCTGGCCCTAGGGAGGCAAGGAGGCAGACGGAATATAACTACAAGATATATCCCTGGCTTCAAGGGTCATGCAAACCAGTTAAGGAAGCTAAATAACGGTTATCACGATAACAACTATATTTATTACACCTTACAGCAGGCACGGTGGTGAGGGATTTACACACACTAACTCATCTAATCCTCCCACCAGTGTACATTTCCGACTTTACAGATAAGGAAAAGTACATCAGAAAAGTTAAATAATGTACCTAAGATCACACAGATAGATAGAACTGAGAATGAAATCCATGCTGGGTAATTCCAAAACTTGTGCACGTAATCATGTCGAAATAAATACAGTGATAACAGGTGATGGGTAAGGTCCACACAACTTTTCCCTTAGACTGTCGTGGCGGTGGGGAGCCGGGGGCCTCAGAACGCTGCACAAAAGGCTCTGAAGGATGAGGAGGCCTTACAGCTGAGTAGTCTCTCAGCCTCAGCACTACTGGCTCTTTGTGGCTGGGGGCTGCCCTGTCCATTGTAGGATGTTTAGCAGCACCCCTGGCCAACACCTGACCAGCAGAACTTCCCAGTTATGTAAAAGCCTGGGGACAATGCCACATGCACCTTGGGGACAAAACTGGCCACCGTTGAGGACCACTGCCTTAAAGTAGTGATTTTCAACCAGTGTGCTACAAGAATTTTTAAAACACACTAGTCAGGGCTGCTGATCTCTTTTCCCTTAGACTGTCAAATGAAAACAAAAAACAAAAAACAGTCAGCACAACAAGAGCCATCCAGTGTGAATGAATCAAAATTACACCTACTTTTTCTGTCAGCTTGGAAAAATTTTTTTTTGGTGTGCTGCAGAATTTTGGTAATTAGTTTATGTGTGCCATGAGATGGAGAAGGTTGAACATTGCTTCAGCCTTCAAGGAAGTCAGGGAGCTGGAGGGCAGGGGGACCCTGATTGGGGTGGGGGCGGGGGAGCTTGCGAAGCCAGGGGAGGGCTGCTGGGTTGCAGAGAGTAAGAAACGGCTGAAGTGGAGGTGGGAACCAGGCTGAATGCCAGGGCAAGGAAGTGGCAGCTGGGAGCAAATACAGATTTTTGTTTTCAAGAGTAAGGGTGAGGTGTACCCCTGACTAACTGCACTTCAGGTCCCTGATCTCCATGCCATTCTCTGAATATACCAACCAACCACACCTTGAACTCGCAGCTTCTGCATCTGCTATTCCTTGTCCTCAAAATTATGTTCCCTCGGTTATCTGCAGAGCCTCTCTCACTCCCTTCACGTCTCTGTTCAAACAACACTTTAGGAGGAGGGCCGGCCCCACCTGTAACTCTCCATCCCCTTGCCCTGCTGCATTTCCTTTTGTATATCTGCCTCTCCAGCACACCTGACTCACCGTATTATTTACTGATGTGCTTATCACTTTACCGTCCATCTGCCCCATTAAATGTCAGTTCCAAAAGGGCAAGTGCGTGCTCTGCTGTATCCCCAGCACCAGGAACACTTGCTGGCACATAGCATGAACGCAATAAATGCTTGTTGAATTAATGAATTCATTTCCAAAGGAGTGTTTTAGGAAGGGATTCCCTAAAAGCCAGGCACCCAATGTCCAGCCTGTAAAGGTAAGGTCTTGAACAACATGCCAGATTCTCAAAGGATAGTCTGAGCTTTCCTTGAATCAGAATTACCTGGGCCAGGAGCATCTGTTAAAGTGCAGGCTCCTACCACCCAGTCTAGAGCCAACAGACCACAGAATCTGGACAGTGGGACCTGGAAACTGCCCATTCGTGCCTTCCAAAGATAGAAGGCACACGGCCACTCTAATACTTCATGAGACAGTGATGCCATTGCTCTTCCTCTTTAACTTCACTTCTTCAGAAAACAAGACTCAGACACTCAGACATTGATAAACATAAGGTTACAATACAGAAAAGCTTGAGACGCCACATGAGTATCCCTCTTGCCTATCAAATATAAACATTCACACTGTGCTGATACAGAGCTTACATTCTCACAGCCCTTGACATTATACACAGCATCTTACCCTCCCAACTTTTTCTGATCCTTACAAGCACCTTTAAGATAGGCAATGTAGCCAAAATTTCCTCCATTTTGTCAACTCATACAATTAAGACTCAAAGAGCTACAGTGACTGCCTACGGCCTACGCCATTTACTACAGGCAGGGAGAGCAGAGTGGTATCCATCCCTGGGCTATTTCTACTTCACCGTTCAGTTGACCTATTATAATAATTGAATGCATTTTAACAACGTAGTATAGCTTAGGAAAAACCTTTACAAGACCTTATGACATAGATTGAGCTAGGTAGCATTATCTGTATTTGCATATTAGCAAATTAAAGATGCTGTGTAGTACTGTGGTTAAATTCTGAGGCTTTGGACTGAATGCCTTAATTCTACCACTTGCTCCATGATTTGGAATAAGTTACCTACCTTACACAAGCCTCAGTTTCCCTATGTGCAAAATAAAGATGACAATAATGCCCTCAGAGGTATTGTGAGGATGGCCACAATATATATATGAAATGCATACGGCCTTACACATAGCTCAAACTCAACAAATGCCAACTATTAGTAGTAGTAATTAAGATTTTTAGGTTAATAAACACAGGGAGGCTGTCTCATTGTAATCTCGGTGCTTAGCCCAAAGGATGGCATGGCAGGAATTTAATATACATTTGCTCAACCAGGTATTAAAGAGATGAATGACAGAGGTTAAAATGACCTGCCCAGGATCATATAATTGGTCAATAACAGAGCAAGACCCAACCTCCTGTCATCTAACAAGTCCTGTGTTCCTTATATTAATCACACTGGTCCTCCAGGCTTCCCAACTGAGCGATAGGTGAGAGCAAGGGTTTAGCTCACTGTTGGGCAAGACAGGTCTCCATTCGTGGATGTGAAACTGTAAAGAGTTGGCTCTGAAGGAAATGCATCAGTCTCAGTTGGCTAACGCAGGCTTTGTCCTTATCATCCTGTCTCCCTTCTTGATGCCCCGGTGCCAGGAACTCCACACGGGCACGTTTATTCCCCTGAAACAGCAGCAAGGCCACTCAGCTGCTCCCGTCTAATTTAGAGACTTTGTCTGTGTCTGCACGTCCCTCTCGTTCAGTAGTGGATTTGAAAGTGAATAACTAGCACGTTCCGGTTGAAGCATGAAGGGAGAAAGGTCGCATAATTGTGACTGTGCTGTCACGCGAGGTTAGTAAATCCCCATCTTTCTCTCCTGTCCTTCAGTCACCACCGCTACCTCCTCTTCTTCCCCCACCTGCCCGCAGAGAATGCATACACTTGCACTGCTCTAATGACTTTTCAAACACCTCTGGTATGGAAAATGCAGTTCTCCATGCTCTTCAGTTCATGCTTGTGTCAAATCTGCACTGCACAGTAACCTCTAATCAATGTTAATTTATTGATAGCTCAAGACCTAATTTCTCTGCAGCCACGCTGAATCATGCACCAAAGATTACAGTACTCCTAACTCAATTTAATGGGATCATTATTTTGAGAAGAAAAAAACCCCCACAAAGAATGCAGAATCAATGTGTGTTTTAGAATGCAAGGAACTTTTTTTT
>PVJD01006626.1:0-95464 GCA_004026545.1 Mormoops blainvillei | reverse complement strand
AAACCCAGCTCTGCCCTCCCCCAGCCTCACAGCCCCCCAAATTGATAGGTCCCCAGAGAGGTTCCCTCAGCCTACAGAGGAGCCCACCTTGTTTGTTCTGGGAGGGACGCCCTTGTTTCCCGGAGGCACCCCAGGCCCCTCATTCCCCCTTCCTGGGATGCCTGCGAACCCAGCCCAGAGGCCAGGGCTGTGAAATCGCTTCTGGTTCTAGCCGGGCGGTGACAGCTGGCCTCGGGGGCACACACTCGCAGCTGCAAACAGTGGTCCCCCCCCCCCCCAGAGACTGCCCAGCGCCCCTCAGGCCCCGGGCCCCGGGCCCGCTGAGGGCAAGAATGCCATGGGCTCAGTGGAGGCCCCACAGCCCAGATGGAGGGTGACCGGGAGCCTGCAGCCTGACCCCTGGCCCTCCTTCCCTCCGCAGCTCCCGGCGCAGAAGCCACACTGCAAGGCTGTGCACTTGGATGTGGAGCCGGGAACCGGGAGCGCGGGCAGCTGGGCTGGTGGGTGGGATGGAGGCCTGTTGGGAGAGCCTCCAAGTGCGCTTCTGAATGTCGGTCCCTCCGGGTGGGGCTCCATGCTGCAGGGACACCTGGGCTGAGCCTAGGTGCTTGTAATCTGTGCGTTGTAACAAAGGACCACACACGTAACAGCTGAAAACAATACCCATTTACTATCTCGGCTTTTGCGGGTCAGGAGCGTAGGCCCCACTTCCTGCTCAGAGTCTCGACGGGCTGTGACCAAGGGGCCACCTGGTTGTGATGTCCCCTGAGAGTCAGGCCTCCTAGGTGCTGGGAGATTTTAGATCCTCGTGTTGAAGGACCGAGGCGCCATCAGCACAGCTCAGCCTCTTGCCACGCGGCCCCCGTAGGAAGTCCACCCCAGGGAGGCGGGCTGCTTGGAGGCCACGGGAGGAGTTCTGCGGCTTCACCGCTCTGCCTGCTGGGAAGGCTGGCCTTCCCACCGAAAGGCTCGCGGGATCAGGCCGGGCCCGCCCAGGTGATACCTCATTTGAGTAACAGGCAACTGGTGAGAGGCCTTAATCACATCTGCAGACTCTCTTCACTTCCCACCTGAGGTAACCTAGACATTCGGTCCCACCCGCGCTCACAGGAGGGGTTATAAAGAACCATTCCAGGGTTTCATCTTCCGTCTGGGTCAAAACATGTCAGCATTTTCATTCCTGTTTTCATGGCGACCCGTGAGTGTAAAAGCCCTGGGGGCAAATGCCAGGCTCTCATCTGCTTAACAGCCTGGCAGGGACCTGTACCCCCTCTTACAGACGAGGAAACCGAGGCGCCCGGGGGGCAGGCCCGTGGCACATGAAAGCTGCCTTCTGCCAGGGACTCCCAGTCCCACCGTCAGAGAGAAGCGAAGTCTGGACTGGCAAGCCGCCCACCCCGCTCCCGCTGCCAGTAGACAGGTCCGGGCTCATAGCCTGTGACTGACAGCCCCTTCCCAGGCCAGGGGAGCACAGGTGACCACTGCTGAGCTGCCCCCAGACACCACTGGGGTCCCAGACAGGGCCAGCCGGAACCCGAGGAGCCCCTGATGCCCTACCCTGCACTCTCAGGGTCACCTAAATGCACCTCTCTGTCCACGAGGGACGTCCTCTGTGGCTGCTTGAACCCTCTGCTGATGGAGAGCTCATTTTTCCCTGAGGCTCTCCCGTCTCCAGGGAAGCCCACCTGGGCGAGAGCTGAACTTCACAGTGAGGCATGCCCCCCTCCTTGCACCCTCACAGTGATGATGATGATGATGGCCAGAGGTGCCGTGCATCCCAGGGATAGTCACACCCTCTCTGAGCTATGGTCTCCTTATCCAAACCCGAGGCCACCTTGGATTGGGTCGCATTGGCCCCAAGGATGAAGCCACAGCAGAGACGGAGGGCAGAGACAGCCGGGCTGCACGGAGGGCGGCCGCATGCCCCCAGGCCCGGTGCCCCCCTGCTGCTGGCGGGGGTGGATGGCAGAGCCTCCAGGGGACCCCAGTAATGCGTGTGATTTTATGCCCAGCCCTCAGGCTCCCCCAGGAGATTCCCACCAGGCTTGCCTGTGCCCCTGGCCTGAAGTCGTTAGTGAGCTCACACGTAGCAGGTGCACAGTGAGCCAGTGTGGGAGGTGACTGAGTAGAGACACTGGTACCTCCTTCTACAACCAGGCTGGTGGGGCTCTGGATGGTGCCTGTCGGTGCGCAGGGCTGAGTGCCCTCCCGGTGCCAGGCACATGCCCATTTCCCGGCCACTCTACTGAAAAAGGGGCTCGGGGCGGTGGCCCGGGGCCCTGGCCTCGGAAAGGGCAAAGCAAACCTGGGCTGTGAGCCTGGGCCCGGCCGGTCGAGCGCTGGCCTCTGCCAGCCGGCTCCGCACCCCAGCCGCACACGGGAGGCTGGCTGCCCAGTCCCACATGCCCCCTCTATGCCCAGCACGTGGCCTCTCCTCGTTCTCAGAACCGGGAGGTGCCATTTGTCTCTGGTGACAGGCGAAGACGCGACTGAGGGTCTAAGTGGTTAAGTACCTTGACCCAAGGGACCGACCTTGGGCTCCGTGCTCTGTAGCCTGTGGGCGCTCGGTAGCCTGTGGGTGCTGGCGCTCTTCCCATAGCAATACTGATCGTTACTAGGAGGCAGGCAGCTGCTAGCCTGGAGCTGAGCTGAGCCGAAGCGGCTGCTCTAACCCTCACTTCAGCCCGATGCTCGGCCTGCCCCCCTCGTGCCCGCTGTAACCAGCTGGGGCTCAGAGAAATGAGCTCTGTCCCCACAAGTCCCACAGCCGGTGAGTGAGGGCTTGAATCTGACCCCAGGGCTTGGGCGACCGAGCCTGCCGTCCAGACCTCCAGGTCTGCTCCCGAGAGCAGCAGGGTCCCGGGAGGCCAGTGCCCGCCGGGGGTCGGGGGGCGAAAGTTTGTGGCAGGACAGGGAGGGCACAGATGCCAAGGCCCACGCTGCCTGAGGCAGGTGGTCTGCGGGTGACCTGCTGGAGGTCCCACCCCCCTCCGAGTGGCTGCCGGCCCAGGCCTGGCCTCCGGTTGGCCAGTCACAGGCCTCAGAGATCTGTTTCCCCGGGGTTGCTGCGACAGGCGCATCCTCAGGCCTTCCTGTTTTCCATTACAGTGCGCCCTCCCCTCCGCTTTGGGCCCAGCACCACAGAACGCAGACTGGGGTCAAGGTGGGAAGGTTTGTCAGCAGCCCCGCTGGGACCTGTTCCTTCACCCCAGGTGTGGGTTCTGGAAAGCTCTCTGCTGCCCCCTGGTGGGCGACCTGCAGGCTCTGGGGTGGGTTCTGGAAGCACCAGAGGGAGGAGGAAGGATGGGTCTCTCCTGTTCTCCTCTCCTGGGGTCCCTGGGCTCTGCCCCCTCCCCTGGGCACAGCCCCAGACCCGACCCAGCACTGAACCAGCTCTGCCCCACAGGCGAGCCCCTCTCCCGGCTTTGGTCTCCCCGTTTGTTAATGAGGGTCTGGGGAGAGGGAGATGAGAAGCGACAGTTCCATGGGTACAGGTTTCCCTGGGGTCAGGCCTGTGGGTTGGCCCCAGACAGAGGTGGTGGTGGTAGAGCAGCGTGAATGAGAAAAACGCCGCCGGACTGGTCACTTGAAACGACTGATTTTATGTTATGTGAATTTCGCCTCGTTCACAAAATAAATTAAAGAGAAAGAGGAGGCTGGACCAGTGCCTTGTGGCAACAACCGCCTGGACACGCCTCCCTGGGCCTTGGGTGCCCTGCCTGTAAATCCGGGGAGGCTTTCAGGGAGGAGTGCCGGCATCCATCCTGGGAGGGTGGCCGGGGAGCTGGTGGGTGGGGCTGGAGTAGGAGGCAGACCCCACTGACCCTCTGGAGCTCAGCCCCTGCCTGTCCGCTGCGTGGCTGTGGGCAAGGCGCCTGACCAGCCTGGGCCTCTGTTTTTTCAGCTGTAAAAGGGGCCCACAGCCGTCCCGACCCCCCAGGGATGTCTGAAGTTAAAGGCAAGGCACGGCGTCGGACGCACAGCGAGCGCCCTGGGAAGGGAGAAGGGGAGCGACTTGCCCAAGGCCACGCTGTGAGTGGCTGGCAGGGGACCTGGCATGGATCTGTTGGACTCACGGCCTTCCCACTGAAACCTGAGGGTGGGGTGCAACAGGGTGGCCCCGCGGCTGGGGCCCGCTCCCTGGACACTCCCCAGGAGGCCTGCAGACTTGAGGAGGTGACTGCGAAAACATTTATTGCTGTTTGACGCCCCCCCCCCCCATTTCCCGGAGGACGGGGCCCTCAGGGTGGGTGGCTGGAGGCCAGCCAGGGTGCCCGCCCCCAGCACCGCTGAGGGACCAGGTCTCCCCTACGGATGTTGAGCTCGGAGGCGAAGGTCCTGGCCTTCTGGTAGAAGAAGAGGGACTTCTCGCGGTCCAGCAGGAAGTCGTGGTAGATGGTGGCCAGGCGCGTATAGATCTTCATCTGGGCCTTTTTGTTGCCCAGGTCCACGGCCGCCGCCAGTGCCAGCTGGTAGTACCCGGCCGCGTCGAACGGGTCCTGAGGGGAGGTGCGGCATTTATCAGACTGCACTGGGCGGGAGGGGGACGCTCAGAGCCTGTGTCCCCAGAGCCTCTCCCATGCCCGCCCTCATCCTCTCCACTGGCACTGGTTACCACACACACCAGCTGCGGCCTCTGGCACTCGGGACGCCCAAGAGGCCAGCGACAGGTGCCCCTGGACTCATCCCCTGGTGTTCTCATGGGAGGAGCCCACCTGCTCCGGAAGGGCTGCCTGATATCTGGGGTTACGCCTGTAGGTCCGCCCCAGTCGCCTCCTGCCCTCCCGAGCCTGCCATGGCTCCCCCTTCCCTCCCAGGAGCCAGGGCCTCGCACCCTGGCGTCTGCTCCCCTGCCCCTCCCCCACATGGCACAGGCCACTCCCCCACCCAGAGGACCCACGCGGATTTCCCCTGGCTGAGGGGGGCCCAGCCACTGTTCTGAGAGCCTCCTGCAGGGCCCAACCCAGCCCAGGGCCGTCACTGCTCCTGTCCTCCGGCCCGTGTCCACGCTGGGGCCAGCATGGCCGGGCCCCGCCCCGCACAGGGTCGCCTCTGGAAGCTTTCTTTGCAATTCGGATGGAGCGTGACTCCCCCGGACACCCACTGCTATTTCAGAGGCATCTTTGCCTCCAGCCCAAGGTCCCGAGTTGGGGCGCCCCACCCCCGTTCCCACTCCTGTCTCTGACCCGTCTGGAAGGCTCAGAGCCTGGGTCACACCGAGCCTGGACGTCACACAGGGCCCGGAGCTTAGCTGCAGTGGTCACTACCTGTCCTTAGGATCCCCCAGAACTGCCAGGATCCCACGTAGCTGAAGGCTGCAGTGACCGCTTATGGCCATCAGGTGTCGCTAGCACACAGCCAAGGCCCCAGCTCTAATGCGCCCCACTCAGCCTGGCTGCCTGGAGAGGTGTCCCTGCTTGGAGCCCTGCGGCAAGTCATACCCAAGTTTCCTCCTGCAAAGTGGGATGATTGTAGCCACCCTCCCCAGGTGACATGAGGAATGAAGGCGTCACAAGGCCCCAGGAAGAGCCTTACACAGACTGGAAGGCTTCCTGGAAGAGGGGCCAGGATTTGGGTTGCATCTTGGATCACAGGGAAAATGGTGACCCCCTCCTTCGCTCCCTGAAAGCCCCTTTCCCCTCCCACATTTCTGCGGGCTAACTCCTGTTTGTCCAGACTCAGCTTTGCATCACCTCCTCCAGGAAGCCCCCCTGGTTATACTCCCTTCTGTCCTTTACCCAATGGCTGCCGCCGTCTGTTCTCATGTCAGCCTCCTCCACTGACCCTGAGCTCTGAAGGGCAGGGCCTGGCCCTGCCGGGAGCTCAGAGTGTCTGCTGACTTTCCGCTCCTCATGGCCAGCCTGGGAGCCCCTGGGGCCTGGGACTTGCCAGACAGAGGACCTGGACCCAGGCATCTGGGGTCTGAGTGAAGATCCCACCCAAGGTGAGGGCCCCCCCAGGCCGCCCCAAGCGCCGAAGCCCTGCCTCCCCTCCTTGCACCCACCTTCAGCTCGTAGAAGATGAGGTCCCCAAGCACCAGGTACACTTTCACGTAGTATAGGGCCTCCTCGTCGAACGCCAGCGGCGAGTCGCACAGCGAGAGGGCCTTGAGGTAGAAGTGCTCGGCCAGCTCGCCGCGGCCCAGCCGGTGCTGCAGGGCGGCCAGCCGGTGGTAGGCCACGCGCTCATTCAGGCGGTCCCCTGGGGACGCAGGGAAGGGTCACACGTGAGGACACGCTGGGTGGAGCAGCGGGGGCACGGGCCCATCAGGAGCACCCGTGTGGGTGTCTCAAAGCTCATGCCTGTCACCTCCAATCCCAAGGCGAAGTGGGCCCAATAATGCCCGCTCCCGTCCGCTGCGGGGGCGTGGTGACATTGAGGGTTTGGAGGCACCACCTCTGAGCCTGCACACAGCCACCTGGGTGGGGAGCCTGGGTTGCTATTTTTGACTAGGAGACCCCGAAAGCCATGCGGTCTGCACCCGCAGGAGCCAGGGCTCTGGTCAACCTCAGACGTGACATCCTGGGGCACCATCAGCAGCCCCCGCCCCCTCCTTGGGGGGGTCATCAGACGAGGCTGGGCCCACCGCCTCATTCCAGATGGAAACCCCACTTCGCACCCCCTGTGCGCCTGGCCCATCTCTAGGGGAAGACCAGAGGCCTGGGGCAGTACAGTCGGGGACCGGGACAGAGGGACGCCTGGCACCAAGGGTCCAGCTTCTGGGAAGGGGACTGGGATTTCACCAGCCAGGGGACAGCAGGGGAATGGCCAGCACATGCCCTGGCAGGGTGGGGGCAGTGGGAAGCCTGGAGGATCTGGGATGCAGGGTGCGTGGTGGCCGCCTCCTGGTTGGCAAGGGGAGACGCGGGGGAGCCACCGAGCTGGTCCCGTCCAGCCAGGCAGCACTCACGGCCTGGGCAGGGGCTGGGAGGTGGGCTGCAGCTCGCCTCAGCCCTCCCGCACGGAGGGGCAGCCCACGGACAGACGGACGGACCCCTGGGAGGAGCCATGCCGTCCTGGGCCCACCTCCCTGCCGCCTTCAGCTCCGGCCCTCCCCATCTCAGAGGCGGACGCCGGGCCCGGGGGCGCAGGACTCACCCAGAGAGATGCTGAGAGCCAGAGCTGCGTGGGCGAACTCCAGGCCGTCCTGCGGCTCCCCCAGCTCCGCCAGCAGCGCCACCAGCTTGTTGCACAGCCGCAGCTCCACCTCCTGGTTCCCTGTGGTCACGGCCAGCGGCAGCGCCCGGTCCTGTCCACACAGGCGGGGGTCAGGCCTCCTCCTGTGGCGGCCGACCCATACCCGGGACCCGCCTCAGAGCCTCAGACGCGGCTCTGGGAGCTGCCTGCGCTCACTCTCCCGCTGGCCCCGACGGAAAGGTCGGCTCAGAGAGGTCCTGACACCCCCAGGGCCTGAGCAAGCTGGGGTGGGACCCACAGCCCATCTGTCTACACCGCTCCCCTCCTGGGCCGAGGGCCTGACCAGGAGGGTCCAGCACCCCTCCGTGCTCTGAAGATACCACGTTTATCTGAACCCTGGGATTGAACTGCACACCGGGAGCTGGACAGGCGGGAGGGGAGCAGCCGCACTCCTGGGCACACGTGTGGAGCGGGCCCTGGCCCCCACCCTCACGCTGAGGGGCCGGGTCCTTCGGCATGCCCCACGAGCCTTGGAGCCTCAACTTCCTCGTCTGTGAGATGGGGACGGACTCACGCCCCAGGGTCGTTGGAGGTGACCGGGGTGTGTACTATACACCCAAAGCTGCCTGTCGTCCTCACGGTCCTTCCTTTCCCTGTCCCTCTGGGTAGGAGCTGGGGGCCAGGACTGTCCCAGACGATCCTGCCTTCTGGGAGGCCCCTGCCCTGCAGTAGCTGTTCGTGGGACCACCCAGGACGCCTACCTAGCCCCTCCCCCGCGCATCACCCCGGGGCCCCTCACCCTGTAGAAGGACACGGCTTTCTCCCGCTCCCAGGCTCCATCGAAGAAGATGTCTCCAGCCGCCTCGAACAGCTCCAGCCCCAGGTTGGGGTCCCCCGTGGACAGGGCTGCGTCCTGTGCCACCTGCGGGGATGCGGCACCTCTCATGAGACCCCCAGGGTGCCAGCAGGGCAGGGGCCCGCCCACCTGGTGGGAACCCCGTGGCCACCTCCTGGCCACCCTGGAACACTCTAGCTTCAGAAGCACGTCCATGGCGGGGGGGGCCTGGTCCCTTACAGCCTTCAGGAGTGACTAGCCCTGTGCATTTGGGGGTCACTGTCACCCACTGGGATAAGGATGATCCTCTCAGCCCTCTGTCCTCTGAGGAGGCTTGTCCTGTTAAGGACCCGGAGCCGGCAGGGTGGACAGCCGAGGAGCCTGGCACAGAGCTCAGAGCTGGTTCCCGGATCCCACGGCCACGCCCAGACCACGGCTCCCTCCACTCCGGCCTCATGGGGCTCCTGCCCATTTTTCCTCTGGACCCCTTGGTGACACCCGATGGCACGTGTTTGTCCCTCTCTCCACCAGAGGACTAAGTCTACCGGCTTCTCTGCTGTGTCCAAGTCCTGGCAGCACCTGGCGCACAGTAGGTGCCCCCAAAAACTATTGAGGAAACGAGAGGACTGGCCCCTGCCTGCAATCCGGCCACGCCCAGCTGCTGGCAGTCCCGGGCTTGTCACCCTCCTGTGCCCCCCAGGCCCTCGCACCTGTGAGTCCTGCTGCTGGACCACATCCCTGCCCACTGGGCACGGGCCCCTACTCACTGCAGCTCAAACCAGCCTCAGTGGCCCCAGGCGGACAAGAGCTTGCCCTCCTGCTCCTTTCTGCACCCCCTCATCCTGCCTCATGCTCAGGACCCCGAGTCGGCCTTGTTCAGCCTTTGCCCTCGGCCGGGAGCTCCGGGCCCCTGGCCCAGGGAGGGGCAGAGCAGCTCCTCGAAAAGGAAAAACTCACAAGGAACCTGAGCCCCCCAGTTTGTCCCGAGCCACGTCATGTTTAAGGGAGACGTGCCACATGATGCGGGGGCCAGCTGCATGGGCACAGTGTGTGCAGAGGCATGGAGCGCTTGCTGTGTACCAGCATGGGGGGCACTGCGAGGGGCACTGCCCCTGCGCCCCGGGAGCTGAGACTGTCGTGCAGGGTGCTGGCAGGGGGGCCCAGGGACGGCAGGGGGATGGCACGGGCAGCTGGCACGCAGCTCCACAGTGGCTTAGGGATGAGTGAGTGAGTGCTCACGGCGCAGCCACACCCACACCGGGATGCACGGGCCCACCAGCCCCCCGCACCTGGATGTACAGGTCCACCAGCTCATTCTGCTGGAGGAGGTAGTAGATTTTCCCAGCCTGCAGCCAGGCATACGCCTCCTTCTCCTTCTCCTGCAGGTCAATGAATATCCCCAGGCTGCGCTTGGCGTAGTCCAGCGCCGACCTGTAGGCCCTGGAATGAGACACGGGGTCAGAACGAGCACCGCGGGCCGGTCGCACGTGGGAGGGGGCCAGGCTCTTCCCAGGGTCGGTCCAGTGCTGGTGAGCCTGGATGCGGCAAGTGGGGAGAGGGTCTGGCCTGGCCAGGCTGACGGGAGGGCCCGGTGAACGCAGGCTGCACGGCGTGTCAGCAAAGAAAAAGGAGGCTCTTTGGAGGGAAACGTCAGCCACATGGCCGGGAGGGGCGTGGCGTCCCGTCTCTGCCCGCCTACTGCCCACAGGCGCCAGCCCCTCCGGGCGCGGGCGCAGCCGCAGCCGACGGAGCACTGGGCAGGATTCAGAGATGGCCTAGACCCGGGGCTCAGGCCGGCGCGGGCTGCAGCCCCCGACAGGCAGTAAGTCGCAGCACCAGGCTCTGCTCCCGCGTCTCTAACTCTGGGGTGGGCCTGGGGACGAGCAACAAGCTCCCCAGCGATGCGGTGCCGCTGGCCCGGGGACCCCACTTTGAGAAGCACTGGTCCAGGGCACTGGCCGGCGGGCCCTGCCATGAGACTGAGGCCCCGGGCTGGCCCTGCTGAGCCCTGAGGAAGCCGGGCTCCTTCCTCTCTCTCGGCGAGTGCCCGCACCGAGGGGCACGTTCCTGGGGATTTCGCTAGACCCTGTGGGTTGCGTGGCTCCAGCCGTCCATCATCCCATCTGGTCAGGAAGCTCAGTGTGGGCTTCACAAGGGACATGCGACCCTGAAACCCTGCCCCAGGTGGAGCAGGTGGGGCGACCGGCTACCTTCTCTGCACGAGGCCCCTCCGGACACAGGTGGCTGCTGTCCTCACGTCAGAACGGGGCCATGGGAGCAGACTCAGGAGGGCCAGAGGTCAGCTTACAGAAGCCCCCACGGCAGAGGGAACAGCCCAGAACACGCCATGCCTCCCGGGGGGAGGTGTGCAAGTGGAGACCAAGGACAGGTGTCATGGGACTCCTGCCTCACGCGCGTCAATCGCTATGACCCCAGGCCTGCCGCCCGGAGCTTGCCTGGCGCTAAGGACCCCAGGGGGCCGGCCCGGCATCCTCACCACCCCTTGCCGCTCCGCAGAGCCAGCCCTCACCGCTCAGTGCCCAGGGACAGGTAGAGTTGGCTGATGGTCTCCAGGAGCTGCCCCTCCAGCACCTTGTCGGCCACCCTTCGGGCCAGGGAGAGCTGCAACTCGTGGTAGACAACGCACTGGGCCGCCTTGGGTTTAACTGCGCTGTAGAAGTGACACAGCCGCTGGACAGCACGCAACTGGCCTGCGCAGGGGAGACACGAGGAAGAGGTCACGGTCAGTTATCACAGCAACGTGTAAGGGCCCCTGCTGCGCACCCGCCTCTCCCACGCCTCTGCGAGCTGGCGTCCTTGCGGGTCGGGAAGCCAAGCTCAGACAGGCTGAGGAACCTGTCCAAGGTCACACACCATGGCGCCAGGCTGGGCGCGTCATGGGTGGGGGGCAGACGGCACGACCGTTTTTAGGCGCCCCAAGCCTGGGGTCCTGGCCGGGCTCCCCGACCAGGTCGCCTGTTCCTGCTCCACGGAGCTGCCCCCGTCCAGGACAGCTCGTCACACTGAGCTGACAAGGCTGGACGCCAGCCCCCCCGTGCTGTAGGTGGGCCGGCTGGGTACAAGGCTGAGCCCCACATGCAGCGCAGGTGGGATTCCAATCCTGCTTCCGGCGTTCTGGAACCAACGCTCATCAAAGATGCCGGGCTCCCAACCACGGCTTTAGCTGCCCCGTCTGAAAGCAGGGGGCCTGGGGACAGTCAAGGGCTTTCACTGTTAAAAATGATCCATAGCCCTGGCCGGGTGGTTCACTTGGATAGAGCGTCGTCCTGATGCACCGAGGTTGCAGGTTCAATCCCTGGTCACGGCACATACAGGAATCAACCAATGAATGCATCAATAACTGCAACAACAAATCAATGTTGCTTTCTCTCTCGCCCTCTCCGTCTCCCTCTCAAATCAATACATTAAAAAAATTTTTAAAGATTCAAGGATGTAATTTTAAAAAGAAACAATAGAAAAACAACAGAAAAAAATCAATGAAGCCAAACGCTGTTTCTTTGACAAGATTAACAACACGGACAAATCTTTAGCCAGACTGACCAAGAGAAAAAGAGAAGACGCAAACTGCTGAGGTCACGGCGAGAGGGACATTAACCATCGCCAGGGACACGGCCTCGCGGAAATGGAAGGGCGCTGACAGAGTCCTGTGTGCCGTGCCCACGGACAAATCAGACAGCCTAGAGGCGAGGGACCAATGCCTAAAAGGGCTGCCACGACAGAAACGCGGCCCAGAGCAGGCACTGGGTGACCCTGGGTGTCGCCCAGCCCTGGGTCTCCTTGCTACTCGATACGGGGGCGGTGGGGGGACACATGATCCCCCAGGTCCCCCGGCTTGGCATCGCCAACTCTGATCCCCAGTACCCTGAAGGGCCCACAGGGCCACTGGAGAACACTGACTGGACCCGCCTGAGGCCACAGGTCCCCGGTCCCCTGGTTGGTGGCTCTTCCTGGAGGTTCAGAGGCCCCCCGCCAGCCTCAGTGAGTGCTCCCCAGTGCCCTCAGGGCAAACGCCAAACCACAGCCTGGGTTCTCCCGCCTCTGCCTGGCCCCCGGTCGAGGTTCTCACCCCACCTCAATGCCTGGCGCAGCTCACGCGCCCCAGGGCCTTTGCATAAACTGCACCTTCTGCCAGCCCCCGCCATGCTTGCCTAAACCCTCCTTAACCCTCAGGTCCCAGACTGAACAGACGTCCCTGACCCATCAGTAGGGGCCAGGAGCTGCCGTCACCACACCGGGACCCGCCCCGTGGTTCTTGCGGCCTGGGCTTCTTTGCCACAAGAGCCCCTTGGGTCCTGTACGCAGAGGCCCTGCCCAGAGCCTGGTGCTTGTGCACGACAAGGAGCTCTTCGTAAAGCTAACACTCCTCGGCCCTGGGGCGGCCGCCACCCGGGAGGCGTCTGGTGTGCAGGGCTGTTGGCTGCCCAAAGGATGCCCCCACTAAATCACCCACGTGTCCATGGCCCATGCGGGTCCTCTCTGCTCCGCCGCCCCACTGGGCCTGAGCTACAAGCAGGGGCACCCGTCACCCATCTGCCGTGACTGCGGGGGTTCCCCGGGGCCGTGGGGCATCTGGAGCTCAAGGCAGGAAGCTGCAGGCAGACCGAGCCAGGCTGGTGGCCCTGCGGGTGCCTGGACCGGCGTGGAGACACCCTCCCACACCTGCAAGCAGCTGCAGGTTTCCCGTCCACAGGATTTTGCGGGGGTGGAAAACCACCGCCCGCCTGAGAGTCGCACACCCCAGGTGAGAACGTGAGAAGGAACCACGTTCCTTCCAGGAAGCCAGAGCAGGGCCGGGGCGGCACTTACTCTCCAAGTGGTCCGTCTCCACGGCGACCAGAAAGGCCCACTCGTAGTAGCACTTGCCCTGCTGGGCGAGGGCCCGACAGGTGTACAGGTGCCCCAGCTGCAGGAGCACCTGGGTGAAGTCCTGGCCGCACTCCTCGCTGGGCAGCCGCGAGAAGAGCCGCACGGCCTCCAGGAGGTAGTGCTGGGCCAGCCCGCGGGCCCCGGCCTGCAGGCACAGGGCCCCGAAGTTGGCCAGGACCACCGCCTGGTTCCGCCGCTGGCCCCGGCCCTCGGCAACGCGCAGGGCGTGGTAGTAGCCCTCCGCCGCCTGCCGGGTCCTGCCCGTCCTCTTCAGGGCGATGGCCCTCATGTTGGCGATCACACCCTCCTGGTCCTCACTGGCCACTGCTGCGTCCAGGACAGACTCCAGGATGCCCAGGGCCACCGAGCTCTGCCGGTGAGGCATGTGCAGCCAGGCAAGGGCCACCAGCCGGTCCACGAGCAGGCGGCTGCCTGTCTCGGCGTCAGCCTCCACGGCCTGCAGCATGATGGAGATGGCCCTGCCGTGCTGCCCGTGGTGGCTGTGCAGCTGGGCCAGGCTGGCATGGAGGGGGCCGCGGCACGCGGGCCCTGGGCTCAAGGCCAGGGCGGCCAGCGCCTGCCTGAGGTAGTGAGCGATCTGGGCGGGGAGGCGCGGGGGCTGGGGGGTGTTCCGCAGGACCAGGTCCACACTCCTGAGCGAGCTGGCCAGCGAGCCCCGCGTCCGCAGTGAGCCCACCTTGACGCAGCTCAGTGCCAGGTGGGGCAGGCACTTCCGGCTGTAGAAGTCTGCCAGGAGCAGGTAGCCGTCGGCAGGCCACAAGGCGTCTGGGGTCCCCAAGGCCTTGTGCAAAAGCAGCAGCCTCTCCAGGAAGGGCAGGGCCGCCTCGGGCTGCTTGAGGTGCGCGTGGTGCTTGGCCAGCAGGAAGCAGGCCCGGGCCTCGACCTGGGGGCTCCGGCCGCCGATGGCCCTCCGCAGGGCGTACCCCAGGAGCTCCGCCTCCGCCTCGGTGCTGCAGACGTGGCCGGCCGTCCCCAGGAGCAGGGCGGCGGCTCTGGGCACCACCTGCCGGCACTTCTCCCTGTTCTTCTGCTTCAGGTGGACGGTGGCCAGGTTGGCATACAGGGCCACCACCAGGAAGAGGTCGCCGAAGTGGCCCCCCAGAGCCCCCAGGGCTTCCTCAAAGTACACCCGGGCCTGGGAGAGCTTGAGCTTCCGCACGCACAGCCGCCCCAGGAGGAAGCAGAGCCTGGCCAGGGCCATGGGGAGGTCCGCCCTCTTGGCCGCCCCGCGGGCCTGCGCCAGGCGCCCGGCCAGCTCCTCCTCGCCAGCGAAGCCGCAGAACATGGTGCTCAGCGCCGGCAGGGAGAGGTCGTACAGGCCCCGGAAGCACGCCTCGTACCCAGGAGCGTCCAGAAACCGCAGCAGGGAGTCCAGGGCCTCCGGGTCAGCCCAGTCGTCTTCAGCGTCCAGGCAGAAGAAGGGCTCCTCGGCGTCCGGGGAGCTCACACCGCTGGACCCTGTGTGGAGACCCCAGGACACTGGCTCCTCAGGGCAGCTGGGGCGGGACTTTCGTTGTTCTAGAACACTTTTCACCTTCTGCAGGGTCTCACATGGCTCTGGGTGCAGGCCAGGCGGAGGCATTTCTGCAAGTCAACAAAACCCCCAGATGGATCAGAGTCTGCCTGAGTTCAGGGTGGGGCAGGGACGTCCCTCCTAGGACGCACTGTCCCTGTGGCAGGACTTTGCACATACTGACTTCCCAGGGAATGCTCAGCACACAGTGGGAGCTCAGGGCCCAGTGGGAGCTTAATCATATGGCTATAGGAGGAACACAGGTCAGTTCTGCCAAGTATCCAAGAGGCCCCCTCTTCTTATTCTTTCCTGTGTGGAAGCAGTTTCAGGACACTAGTGTCCTAGTTCCGTGACCTCTCGGAGACCCCCTTCGCCCTTTGGAAAGATTCCAAGTCACTGAATGGGACATCCGTCAGCCCTGCAACTGCCCCTGTGCAGCAGTGTCAGCGCCTCGGGCCTCCAGTCAGGGGTGGGCGTCCCCATGACATCATCAAGAGACAATCAGAGAAAGGGATGGATCAGCCTGAGCTCGAACGCCACTCCACAGACTTGACAGGTCAACCATGATGGAGGAAAGTCCCTTCCTAGCATGGGACTGTATCCAACAGGGACGGTTGGGAGCGGCTCCTAACCGCACCCCCGCCCCCACCCCACCTTCACCTTGGCTGGTTTGAGCATCGGGGGCCCACAGTTATTAACGGTTAAAAAAAGAAGGGGCAAGAACTGGAGAGTCTGGGGACGCCTGGTGACCCACACGCCCGCCCCGGACTGTTGGCTTTGGAAAGAGGCAGAGCCCGGGGCCTTGCCCTGTGCCACGGAGCAAACGCCCCATTTCCTGATGGGAAAACACAGGCTTCAAGGGGGATTTGTTTGGAGGAAAGAACCAGCAAAGACGCTTCTGTTTCAAATTCACATATAAAAAATGTTCAAAAATAACTGTGTCCTTATTAGCCTGTGAGGTCTGGGAATGAAAAAACAACTAAATAGTGGCCCGCCTGACTTAACTACGCAGTAGATTTGCTGAGAAGACGCCCTCACCGGCGAGGCAAGGGGCTCCCAGGCACGTACGCCCAGGAGCGTGGCAGGTGTGAAGCCCCTGCTCGGGGGGCCGTCTGTAGCCCTGCCCTGTCCTCGCCCAGCGGAGGCTGGGGGACTCCTGGAGCAGCCCGGGGGGGCGGCTCCTCACCGACACTCCAACGTGGCCCTTCCGCATTTGTGATTCGATGCTTCCCGTTCTCAGGGATTCTCAGAGGGACCTTGGGCATGGATGCCCCCAGACCCCCTCGATGTGGACCCTCTGTGGGGGAGATGGAGGCTGGGAGGGAGGAGGAGGGGTTCCACCCGGACCAGCCCCTCAGGGAGGGAGCAGACCGTCGAGGGGCTTCTCCAACTTCAGACTCCGAATTCAGTGCCCGCTCCCCCTTTAACGCAGAGCACGTAGGGAATTGCAGTTGGTCTGGGTTGTGCGAAAGGTACCCAGGACCAGGCCTGGGCTCAGACAATGAGGGGGCGCCCACCTTACCTGGGGACAGGGCGGGGAGACCAGGCATGTTTGCTGGGGCTCCGCTGCCACAGCAGAGGGAGCTCCACCCGCGCCTCACCCGGCCTCCAGGGCCGGGCTCCCCGCCTGCCGACCCTCCCCGACAGGCACACGAGGTCCGCACCTGGCACCCATGGGCGGCCAGCTCTGGGCCCCTGCCTGGCATCACCCCCGAGGCCCAGCCCCGGGGCCAGAGGAGCGCCGTGCCGTGCGGGACGGACCCACCTTGTTCTTCTGGCTGCTCAGGCTCGGCTTCTCCCAGTCTGTCTGGAAGGGACAGGAGAGATACGTCAGCCACCAGCCAGCACCCTCTGGGTCCAGGGCCGTGTCAGGCAGCGGAGGCGACACCCTCAGAGCACCCGCGCTGGCAGCGGGCTCCAAAGTCACCGTCGAGCGGCCTTAAGAAGCCTTGCCTTCCAGGGTCTGCCCACCCACACCTGCACCCCTGCCTGGCTCTGTGCTCCCACCAGAGGCTGTGGCTTCCGCTGCTGCCTCTCCGGGGACAGGGTGCCCTGCATGCCATGGGCCCTCTCAGGAAGCAGGGTGCTCTGACCCCTTGTCCCAGGGGAGCGCCTCCCTAAGCCTCTGTGTCTGCCCCCTTAAAGTGGGCTACGCCAACATGCTGCTGGGCTGCCATGGAAGTCGACGAGAAAAGAGCTGTAGAAAGACGTGTGGGCTGCACACTGTGCCAGCTGTAGTGGCCCAGCTCCCAGGGAGCTAGGCAGCGTCCAGCAGAGAGAGGTTGACCACCGAGCGAGGGCCCCAGCAGGGCTTTCTAGGAAAGAGAAGACACGGCGGCCAGGCTGGCTTAAGCCTTGCTACTCTGAGGTCAAGTGTAAGTTCGCCTGTTTAGAGACAGAAGCAGAGCTGTGATCGGGGAAGTTTACACCTGCCGTTGGTGGAAAAGGTCAGTGAGCAGGCGGGGAAGTGTGTGTGTGCGTACAGGCGTGTGTATGCACGTGGATGTGCAGCTGTGTGCGTGTGCGCTTGAGTGCGTGTGTCTGTTCAGTGTGGGTGTGTCTGCATGGGCATACACATGTGTCCGTGTGTGTCTGTGCGTGTACACACATATGTGGTTCGTGCACCCATGCGGGTGTATCTCCACCCCATAGGATGAGGCAGGGAGCTGTAGGCGCCCTTCCCCACAGCCAGAAGAGTGACCTGCAAGGGCGCTCCAGCACTGTCCCCTCTGCCCTGTTTCATTTTGTCGTTGGTGGCGCCCTTCCTTCCTGAACGTTTTGCACTGTGGCCCTCGGAGACCCTGAGTGCAGGGTGGGGGGACACGGGGGGCAGCACTGCCTGTGGGGGCGGCAGCCCTTGGGCCCAGCCCGGACCGCAGCGGCCCGGCCACCCCGCGCGCTCACCTACCCAGGCTGTACACCGTGCAGACGTCCATGCCCGACATCGCCCTCAGCAGCCGCTCGGCGTCCTCCCCGGAGAAGTGGCTAGCCTTGCCGAAGAACGCCCTCTCTTCCTCGCCGAGAAACACCGCACTGTCCAGCCTGGGAAGGAGGAAGCACTTCGTCTGAGACCGCGCATTTCCAAAGCCGCCCAGGGGCCCCGCCTCTGCTCCCTCATGCGACAGGCGGTCCCTGCACTCCCGCTTTGCACCTAATGGTGGGGACACGGGGACAACGAACAAACTCAAAATAGATGCTGCCCTTGAGGGCGCCTCATCGGGCTGGAGGCAGACGTTCGGGAGCAGACACGGCTGTGACAGCGGGTCATGGCGGCCTGGGACGACAGGCTCCCGGGCAGCCCGCGAAACCCCCACCCAAATGCCCCTTCCCCTGTGTGGCCGGCCAGAACGGTCCAGGCAGAACGGACCCCTCCACACACTAAGCTCCTCACACATGCCCCACGGCGCTTCCCATAGCACCCAACGCAAACACACGTGTGCTCCGTGAGGTCAGGGGGAGGAAAAACAGGGGGGGAACAGAGGGAAACTGAGGGAGGGAAGGAGGAGGCCATTTCTGCTGTAAGACTGAAGTACCTGCAGAATATGAAACTTCGAAATGGACTTTGAAACTTGGAGGAAGCTATTTTGAGAAGGTAAAGAAAACAGGGCAGCTTGTGGGGCATTCGACGAAATGTCAGGAAGTATGAGGGTCATAAGACAGGAGGGACAGGGGAGCTGCTGCGGATGGAGGGGACAAGACTAAGGAGACAGACGGTGGGGAGCAGGTGGTCTGGAGTGTTCTCTGCCTACGGAGGCCCTTGGCGGGGACCTGGCCAAACCCGAGCGAGGCCTATGGCTGACAGCCGCACGTGTCATCATTACTTCCCTGACTTTGACCGTCAGGCTGTGGTTACGTAAGCCGACGTCCTGGTTTTGGGAAACACTGCATTACTTAGGAGTAAAGGGCATCGTGTTTGCAACTCTCAAAGGGCTTAGAAAATTCTAGAAGGAAAGAGAAAAAAGAGACAGCGAGCATGGTAGCGGGGAGCCCGGGCAGTCGGGGTAAAGGGCACACAAGCACCCTGTGTTCTGACTGAGACTCTTCCCGAGCCTGACACAGTGTCGGAGGGAAGAGCGATCGGCACCAGGTTGTTCACCGGACGGAGGGTGAAACCACGGGGTCTGCACCAGGAGAGACTTCGGCGAGCGTCTGTGGCGTGAGTGAGAGAAGCTGGTGAGGCCTCCGCTGCCGACGGGACCAGTGGCCCCGGCCCCGCCACTCTTCTGGGTTAAGGGACGGGGACAGACTAGCTCTTCTCCTGGGTCCCCCAGCTCAGACCGTCAGTAAATTCAGGACGTGTTTAAGCCATGCGGCCTCCCCGGGGACGGTGGGAGCCACCTACACGTAGGGTCCCGCAGCAGCGTTGCCCGGAACACCGGCTGGCAGGATTCTGTGCGAAAAGGGCTCTGGGAGTCAAACTAGTGTGGGAAACACACCTCAATGGGAAAAAGGAGTTTCCGATACCCTGGTACCTGCCTTGAGCTGGGGACCCTGCAGACGGCCCGTCGGGGCACGTGGAGGGCACAGCCCTACCCGTGTGAGCGTGGAGAGGCTTGTGGCGCGGGCTCAGGTGTGTGTGGGGGGCGGACGCGCATTCTGGGAAACGCTGGTCTAGCTGCCGCTCTCAGCGTCGGGCCCAGCCAGGGTCAGGCTGCTTCCCACGGACCCGCGAGAGCTGCAGGCAGACACCGAAGCTAGGGAACGAGGGGACTGCGGACGCCCCGTGGGGCCAAAGCGGACTCTGAACCTGCCCTGGGAGGTGCCGGTCTCCCCCAGCGCCAGGCAGGAATGAGACGGGACGTCAGGGCTAGACAGGAAAGGTGAGGCCCAGAGGGCGGGGATGGGCCCAGAGCCCCAGGACCCATGTAAAGGGTCCTTCCCAAACCCCGTTCTCCGGGCTCCTTGACTGAAGCCTTGACAACAAAAGGTCAAGTCCAGGAGAGTAGACTTCCACCTCAGCTGTGCTTGCCGACCCCTCTCCCGAGACCCCCGCTGCGGCACAGGGCCGGGCAGTGGGGACGGGGAGGTGACCAGGCAGCCCTCCCTCAGAGTCCCCGGAAGTGGGTGGGGGCAGGCACACCCACAGAGGGGCGTCGGGGGACCACCCCGGGAGAGGGGCTCAGCCGGGACGAGAGTCCCCAGGGATGAGCCGCTGGGAGCGAGGAAAACGGGAGAGTCCGGGTGGCGGGGGCGAGCCGACCTCACTGCTGGACTCAGGCTGAGCCAAGGGTGAATGGGGGCCTTTGAAATCGGGGGGCCCCTACATCCTGGGTCATGGGGGCCTTGAAGGCCAGGTCAAGAAGCTTCGCAGGGCTTTATGAAGGGGGGCGGCAGGGGCCGCTGAATTAAACAATGTCCCCCAAATACGTGCCCGCAGAAGGGAGCCTTGTTTGGAAATAGGGTCTTTGCAGATGTCATCAAGTTAAGGGTCCGGAGATGAGACCATGGTGGGCTATTCAGGGGCCCCTGAGTCCAGGGACTAGCATCCTCATAAGAGACAGAGGGGAAGGGGCCAGGGAGGGGGACGGAGGCAGAGGCTGGGGAGAGGCGACCGCAGGGCGCGCCTGGGCCGCTGGAAGCCGGGAGGCGGGAAGGCACCGCTCCCGGGGCCTCTGCAGGGAGCACCGCCCCGCCCAGCCCTTAATGTTGGGCCTCTGGACTCCGAGCTGAGAGAGAGGACATGTCTGCGGTTTGAAGCCCCGAGCTGGAGGCGCTGTGTTATGGCAGCCCCAGAGCAGGACAACTTTGTAGTTCAGAGAAAGACCCCTGGCAGCCCTGGGAGCAAGGGCTCCGGGGGCGCAGACAGGAAGGTGACAGTCTAGCCCTGGAGCCATGGCTGGGAGCAGACTTGGGGGGCGTGGTCCAGGGCCAAGGCCAGGTTTGTCACCTGGGAGGCAGATAGACAGTGGCAGGTTCCCACGGGGCGGGGCGCAGGGGTAGGTTCAGAAAGGGGCGGGGCCTCAGCCACTCACTCAGACACGTGGCCCTGCACACTGACGACACTTGTCCGCACAAACCCGACCTGGCCCGAGGACACGTGCCGGCCCAGGAACCAGGGCAGGCCGGGCACCTGGGCACCCAGGATCTCGATGAGGTCACCACTGCGGAAGGTCAGCTCTTCAGGTCCCAAGCCGTCGCAGTCGGCCGCCGCGGAGGCCAGGCCCGTGGCTGCAGGAGGAGGGCGCACGGTCAGCTGGTGGGGCGAGGTGGGCAGACGGCGGCCCTCCGCGGGGACAGGTAGTGCCTGTCCGGTGTTGCAGTGAAGACTGGCTGCTGCACACGAGGGGCTGGGCATCCATGGGGTCCCCTCACTGACAGTGAGGAACTGAGGCCCAGAGACTTTCATTAACTGGGGCCAGGATGTTGGCCCCCAAGGCCAGGGCCCCCCCTTCCGTCCTGCCGCAGCCAGGCCGGGCCAGGGCCCGGCCAGGGCCCCCCCAGGGTGCAAGCAGTTATAAATGTGGGTCTCTCCTACACCTCTTCCCGCAGGGCCTCATGTCGACGTAGCAGGGACACAGGTCGTCCAAACAGCACCCAGCTTGGGGTAGAGTGACAAGTGCTGGACCAGGAGCCCAGGGTCCCAGCCCCGTTGGCTTCTCAAAGGAAGTCACGGCCTCCTAGCCTCTGTTAGATTCCTGACATACCCGGCCACAGCCCAGCCCGTTCCAGGCCCCCCGCCCCGCCCCGCACGGTGCCCTGGCATGTCTAACGTGGTCCGTGCAAGCCACACGTTTAGAGGCAGGCTGACCAGTCCCCAGCCTGGCTTTGCTGTGATGGGCGGTGAGCGTCGGAGCCAGCCCACAGGCCCCTCTGAACCTCAGTTATGGCCTTGGGAGCTGGACAGGGTTGGAGCTACCTCTTCTAGCTTGGGGAGCATCAGGTGAGTGCAGAAGCTTCCAGAAAACTAGTGCATGCCCCTCCTCACCACCACCCTCACCTCCCACTTTTTCCCAGGGGAAAAAAGCCAGTGGAAATATTTACCCATCTGCTGGATGTCTGGTGTCACGGGTCCGCCCACAGAGTCATCGAAGGGGTCCCAGGGGACCCTAAGAGCCCACCTGGAATGGGGAGAGGGAGGACCTGGCTGCAGGACTTCAGGTGTGGGACGGATTAAGACGAGGAGGATGCTGGATGAATTAGCGGTCCCCAGTGACCCGTGCAGTTCCTACCATTGTTCCCACTACCTACACTCACACCTGCCCAGGTGTGTAGCCTCAGGCCCTAGGCAGTACTGCCTCTAGGGGGCTGGCTTCCCAGCCCAGTCCCTCCTTCCCTTCCTCGGGCCCAGGTCAGGTCCCTGGGACAGCCCTTTACGTCCCTCCCGCAGCCTCTTGTTTCTGGGACACGGAACATCAGGAGATCAACTTCCTCTCTTTGCTTTGGCTGCCGGGAAGCTCCAAGCCAAGTTCATGCCCCACAGTCAGCGTGGGAGCAGCAGCTTCCAGGAGGCCTGGCCTGGCGTCCCCCGGGCCCCCTCTGCCTTAGGTGACATTTGTAGACTCCCACGGGCTCCCTCGCTGTGGGCACACACGTGCGGCTCCCTCAGCACTTTCCAGAACCAACTCTGACACGGAGCCCCGTCAGCTCGGCCAGGTCCTCTCAGCCTGGCACTGTCCTGCTGGGGGCTATCAGTATCCTGTCACCTGTGATGCAGGTGGCTGGGGGTCTGCCGGGGCTGACCCAGTTCTCTGCCCCGCCCCGCCCCCGACGGCCCAGGGGCGCCTTCCCGAGGCCTGACAGTAGGAAGCAGAGAAACAAAGGTAGGTACCTACTGATGAAACGGAATCAAAAGCTCCCCCGCAGACGCTGCCGCCGCCTCGGTGGGTGTGCCAGGGTTGGGGGCCGGAGAGTCCACTGCCAGGGCTGCCTCTCCCAGGGGAGCCCCTGAAGCCTGCCTGAGGGGCTGGGGGGCCCTCCCTGCACCCTGGGGCATAGTTGTCACTCTCACGTAGCCATCAGGACACCAGACAAAGAAAGCCCCTTCAAAGTGACAGAGGGTGGCCATTCAGGGCAGCTGGACACGGAGGCAGCTATAGCTTTGCAAGTGGGACCCCCCCGTTCCCCTTCCAGGGTGCAGGTATAGAGGCGGCACCCCCCACGGGCACCAGCTGCCCACACCCTGGAGCCCCAGGGGCCCCACTGTGGGGCTGGGCCGGGGCTGGAGTCCTGGCCCTGCTTGGGCATTCCCTGGGAGCCTGGCTCGGCCAAAACCCCTTGGGGTCTTAGTCTCCCCTTCTGTGCTGTGCGGGGTCAAGGGTCCTCCTTGCTTGGACAACCCCGGGCGAGTTTGACTACAGCTGGCTGCCTCTCTTCCCGTGGCCAGGGTAGGACAGGGTAAGACAGGTAGGACGCAGGTGGGAGTGGCGCTTGCAAAAGCTGCTATTTCTTTGGGGGCTTACCGCGGTCTTCCAGGTCAGCAACGAAGCCCAGGTGCGTCCCTGTCAGTGTCACCTGCCTGCAGCCCCCTCCGTGCCCGCAGCCTGCCCCAGTCCCCATGGGCACACCAGCCCCTCTGGAGCCCCCCGCCGCCCGGGACCCCGCGAGCGCCCAGCACAGCATGGAGTGGGCGGGGCACGGCTGCCCACGCAGACCTCACCTTCCTGGGCCAGGAGGCTCTCGTGCGTCAGCCCCAAGGCCTCCTCGTCCACGTGGACCCGGATGGCCGTCTCCTCGTCCTCAGCAGGCGACAGCAACCAGAAGGCCTGGTCCACGAGCAGGTTTTCCAGGCAGCGGTGAGTGAAGCCTGAGGGGCCCACGGGTCCCAGTCACCGACGGGCCCGGCAGGGGGAGGGCGGGGAAGCCCGCACCGAGCAGGCTCAGGAGCAGCCCTGCCCCGCCTCGGGGACTCGCAGCACCACCCCCTGCCCGGCCGGCCGCCTGCCCGTTGTCTGCGAGAGGGATGAGGGAGTCGCCCAAGGTCGCGTGCGCTGGAATGGGGGGTGGGGCGCCGACCCCGCGCCAGGCTGCGAGAACTGTCCCTCGGGTTCTTGTTTCTAAACTTCCTTGGCTCTCAGGCTGGGGGTGCTAGAGCAAGTGCCCCCAGGAGACGCTGCCCGTGCCTCCCCATAGAACAAGGAATGTTCTAGAGAGCAAGCCCTGTGGCCAAAGTTAAAATAAGTTTCCTGGTCTGTGTTAGGGCCGTCGGGCCGGTCAAGCAACGTTGGGTGGTTCTGCGTTGGAAGGAGTCCGGAACCTTGGCCCAAGTCGTCCACGCAGCACAGGTGGCGAGCGTCTGGAGCATCCCCCCCACCGACCATGTCCCTGCCTGAGAACAGCTGAGCACAGTAGGGCTCCAGCTTCCCCGGGGGGCTCTCAGGCACTAAGCTATCTGAAGCCCCGATCTGTAACATAAACGCTTGCTGTGTGACCAGTGTCTAGCAAGGGGAGTCCCCATCACTGGTTCTGGGAGGGCACGGCTTTACCAAGAGCGTGGTAGGTAGAAAACTTCCAGATTTCTTCGAAAGTCTTAAAGGTCACCACGATCCGATGCTGGTCACTGTGGATGGACAGCAGCCTCGCCGAGAGCTCCTTATGGGGAGGAAGCAGAGATCGGAAACCGCCCTGGCAGCAGCAGGGCCCCCCAGCCCAGGCTTCTCTCCTCCGGCTCTCAAGCCCTGCCCCCCGCACCCCCGGCTCCCCAGTGCCCACGCCACGCCCCACCCCTTCTGGCTCCTGGGAGCGCCATGCTCCGGATCCCCCCGCCCCGACTCCCCTCCCGGGCCTCTCCGCCTGCCTCGACCGGCCCCTCCCACCAGTGACACCACGTCCTGCCGGCTCAGGCGTGCTCTCAGCCTTCCACCTTCCCGGACCCTCAGTAAGTGGCTCAGCAGGCGTTCAGCCCAAAGCCACCATGCGGGACCATGAAGCTCTTGCCAGGGGCCGTCGGGGGGCCCCACTGCTGAGCACCGCGCTGCCTGGGGAATGCGGTGTGCGGATCCTCCCACCGGCTCCCTCGGCAATAATTCTAGGCCCGCCATAAGCAGCTCAGGAAGCTGGTTCACAGCGGCCGAGGGGCAGGGGCCAAGGTCAGACGGTGGCTATCAGGCCCACCGCGGGGCCTCTGCCTTGGCCAGGTCTCCAGGCCCAGCCCCCTCCTCCCTCTGGACAGACTGCGCATCCTGCAGAGGCCAACAGGGGGCAGGCTTCGTCAGAATCAAAGGTTAACATCAGCTCACACCAGGCCTCTTGCTCCCCATAAAGAGGCTCCTGCAGTCTTGGCAGGGTGGAGGGCACAGGGAGAAAGGAATGGGGGACACCTTGGCCCCCATGCGGCTGGGCCTGCAAGAGTGACGGGTAGTCCCAGGAGCCAGACACCCGGGAGAGTAGATGGGACAAGTCACAGCACCACCACAAGATGAGGTCAGAGGACGACTTCCCCTCCTGCGGCCTTGGCCCTTAAAGACCTGGGCTTCGCAGGCCCTCCTCCCGCTCCATCTGCTCTGCACAGTCCCTCCCTGTCCCGTCGTCAAGTAAGGACCCTTGCCCCTCTGCTTGCCCAGGCATGTCCCAGGGCCCCAGAGGAGCCAGCCTCACCCCGAGCGTGCGGGCCACCTCCCAGCTGTCGTTCTCCAGCAGGCGGAGCCTGGCCCGCAGGGCCTGCTGCAAACTGGGGTCCGGCAGCCCACTCTTCTTCCGCACGGCCAGCAGCTGCAACGTCAGGTCTGGAGGGGGCAGGGAAAGGTCAGGTGACTGCCTCCCTCACGAGCCTCCAGCCCCAGTTCCTGTCGTGGCGAATGAGGTACACGCCACCTGCATCCCAGAGTGACGGGGGGAAGGTGACTCCCATTCCAGTTCCAGGACGGCATGGTGCCGAGTGAGCTTTCGCCAAGTGGCCCTGAGTCACTGAGACCCCAGACCCAGACGGGGGTGTCCCACCTCCGGCAGACGCCCCCCACACCCCTCCTTCCCTTCCCTTCGTTTCCCAACCCCACCCCTGTTCAGGTCACCTCCCTCCTCCCGCCATCACAGGCCCCTGGGTGCCCAGTGAACCCCACGGACTCTCCCAGGCTGGCTGCCCAGCGATGCAGATCTCAGCTCAGGTGCCACCCAGGCACCCACCCCGCCCCCCCAGGAGGCCCCCACAGAACAAGAGTCCCTGGAGCAGGGGCTGCTGGGGGAGGGGCCTAGAGGGAAGGGGAAGGCAGGGGGAGAGGCTCCTCCACCCTTTGAACAAGACCTGTGCCTGCCTTAGAACTTTCTAGCAAAGGGCCCTGGAGCAAACACCCCTAACCCTTCCTGGGGGGCAGGCCAGTGGCAGAGACTCTGGAATCCGGGCTCAGGCCCTCTTCCCCAACTGGAAGCCGGCCCGGCATTTCACAACTGGTTCCAAGACGTGACCCTCCCACTCTGCAAAAGGGCGGGGTCCTGTTTTCAAACTCGGAATAATCTGCCCTGTTGCTCAACTCATCCTGGTCAACCGAGATGACCACAGAGGGCACTGACCACCCGAAAGGAAAGTGGAGGGGCAGGCAAAGGTGAGGTGCCAGCAACACCGGGGACTCCGTGTCCCGCATGGCTGGGGGTCAGGAGTGGGGTCTCCAGGGGCAGGTGTTTCTCCCGCCCCTGCCCCCGCCTGCAGCCCAGGGCCACCCCCGTCCACGCCCTGCAGAAATCCGCTGCCCCCGACCAGACACCTCCCTGAGGGCCCTTCCCCTCCCTCTGGGCCTCTTTCTTCCAGTTCTTATCATGTCTCTCCAGCCCCCCCTCCCCAGAGTGTCCCTTCCCTTGCACGCAGATTTAGGGACATGTCCCCTCTTTGAACAGATGCCACAAAGTCCAAGAACGTCCTTCGCAAATTCAGGGGAGCCCAGACTTCTGCCCCTGTGGAATTCAGAGTCCTGGGCCCCACTCCAGCCGGTGCAGTCAGATGGGTGCAGGACTTGGGCCTCCATGTTTAACGAGCCCCTCTCCCACCCCTCGGAGGGAAAGGGGGCCAGGGATCCCCCTTTCACATGCCCGCCTGATTTAACCTCGCTGTGTGGTGTCCGGCACAAGGATGCCTACCTGTCGGGTATGCTCCCATCTGGCCGGGAGGGGTCCGGGAGGCCCGCGGAGAGACGCCCGGGGGAGGGGCAGCACCTGGAACAACAGGGTAGGTCGGTGTGATTCAGGTGACAACAGGCCTCTCTCACCTACACGGGCCCCAACTCCCCCGGCTATTTCTGGAACGGAAGAGGCGTGTCCACACCCCCACAAGCCACGGAGTGGCACTCGAGTCCCTTCCTCCAGGGCCACGGAAGCCAGCGAGGACGGGAGGCTGCGAGAAGCCGCCACAGCTCGGTGGCCTTAGAAACCAGCACGGCGTGCCACCTCGCTGTCCTGGCCTGTGGAAAGTGGCTTGTGGGCTAACGTCAAGGTGTCGCAGGGCCGGCTCCTTCTGAAGGCTCCTTGCCTTTCTCAGCTTCCGACGGCGCCCGCATCCCAGGGGCCCCGGGCCCTCCCCCGAGGCGGTTTCTCCGGACTCCGGCCTCAGGATAATGGCCCCCGCTCGAGACCCTTAACGTCCTCCCGCCTGCTGCGTCTTTTGCCACCACCGTGTGGCAAAAGTGTGCACGGGGTCTGGGATTAGGATGTGCACGTCCTCCGGGGTTGTTACTCTGCAGACCGCATGGGGAGGGGACAACCCAGAAGGGACTCGGGTCTGGGGCAGACAGAGCTGCGTCCGGATCCGGCTGCACCAGCCCGTTGCTGGGGGTGACACAGGCCTTGTGACGTTGGTGGGGTGTGGTTCGCGGCCTGGCGAGGGCTAGTGAGATACCCCAAAGTCCAGGGTCAGAGGAGGGGCTCCTGCTGGGACAGAGCAGGGGGCGGGCTCTTGAACCTGAGTGGCAGCTCGGACCTCTCCTGCCGTCTGCCTCCTGCAGGCTGGCTCCCAGCTCGCGCCTTGGCCGGGACGCTTGGTCTCTGCCTTGCCCACCTGCTCACCTGGAAAAAGGGGTGAGCAGCTGGGGCCTCAGGGTCAGGGCGGAAAGCCTGTGATTCACACAGAGTCCCCACCGCCCCCTGGACATTTCGCTCAAAGCCACAGGCATGGCACTGCCAGGCCGACCCGGGAATGACCACACGGCGGCACCCGTTTCTGCTCTCTGCCCGTCAGAGTCTTTGAGGCCTGCGGTGGGCCGGCCCCGTGCCGCCCGGTGCTGCCTGAGTGGTCACAGCCCAGACCCGGGCCTCGCCCACTCTGCGCCCCGGGCCCTGCCTGTCAGATCCAGAGGAGTGGTGGCCTCCTGCTCTGGGAGTTAAGCGCCACCCCCAATTCAGCAGCCCGAGTCTTGAGAAATGGCCACTCCCAGGGCTGTGGGGGTTGGGGGCGGGGGGGCGTGGGCCAGACCAAGGGGCCCCGAATGCAGGGCGTGCTCATGGAACGAGGGGGACGCGTGAGAAGACCGAAGCTGGGGTACTTGGAGGGGCAAAATAAGTGATGATGACAAGTGATAGCGTCCAGAGAATGAAGTGCGGACTGATGAGCCCACAGCCCAATGAACAACAGAGACGGGGGACAGATTCCGTAGAGTAGAAAGCCAATGGATAAAGCAGAGAAACGAAGCAGGAGCAAGTTGCCAGGAGGAACCGTCCCAGCAGTTGTTATTTCAGTCAAAAGCCAGGCACGGGGGATGAAATACCGCTTGGTGAGTTTCTGGAGGAACGGGGGTAAGGACATCATCTCTGAGTGTCTTCCCGCAGGCTACATAGCAGCGACAGGGGCAGAGGGATGACTTTACGGTGGGCAGGAATGTCCAGAGTCCCTTTACCAAGTGATCAAAGTGAACGTCCCCCAGTATGCAGACAAATCGTCACCGTGACCCCCCCGGCTGTACTGTGCTGAGGGACACAGCCCTTGCAGGCTAGTTCTGTCCCTGACGCCTGCTGTCATAGTGGACAGTCATTGGCTGCGCCCACACTGAGGGCCGTGCTGCAGGGCGACTGGCCCGTGTCCTTTTTCAAAGTTCTGACCAGAGCCGTGGCACCGAATGCTCAGCACGGCCCAGGGTTTCCTCCGCCACAGAGGACGTCACTGGGACAGATGGCAGGGCTGGCAGGAGGATGGTGGCCGTCACTTGAACCCCCCTGCCCCGCGCTTCCGGGCGAGCGTGTCCTGGTTTAAGGAAACACACATGCCGAAGGGTTTAGGGCTCAAAACCACATGTGCACACACAGAAAGGGAGAAGGCGAGTGGAGTGACGGAGTGACAAGCTCTTGCCCCGGGCTGGCTGCCAGGCCCGGCCCTCTCTGGGCCTCAGTCTGTGTCTGGGGGACCTAGGGACGGATGCCCATCCTGAGTACCCCGGGGGCTGATGTCCAGAACAAAGCAGGCCTGTGGGAATGCAGAGGCTTGTAAAAGAGCCCTCGGCGTGTGCGGGGTAGCTGTCCTAGCCTTTCTAACCCCTTCCCCTTTCTCCACGCCAGTGTGCTCATTACTGACGCGTCCCTGGAAACTCATGGTTGGCCTGCCGGGGGCTCACTGGGCGGTCAGTCTCCTCCAACAGACACCCAGCAGCGCATCCTGCACTCACCGTCTCTGTCCCCAGCCTCGGCCTCCTCAGGTCCTGCTTGCGCCCAGGTGGCCGACGCATTCACAGCCTCTCTCTGGACCTCGTCGCCACCGTCACCGTCCAAGGGCCTTGCCGCGGTCACCCTCCCCGTCGGGGCCAGCTCCTCCGCGGCCGCCTCCACTGGGTCCTTCATGACTGACCGTGGCCTCAGCGCCCAGGGCTCGGCATGCCGGGCTGCCTCCTGTGGAGAGAGGCCAGGGTGGCTGTGAGCGGTGACGTTCCCTGGGAAGACGCGCCTCCAGGACCCGCGTGGATCTTGCCCTGAGAGTTGGGGTCGAGTGGGGAGAAGCCCCCAGTCCCCCCACCCCTTTGGGTCGGGTGGGCCCTACGCAGGCTTCATGGGTCTGCTTGTCAGTCGCATCCCCTCTGAGCAGACAGGTCCCCCTGGAACAGGCTGTCGGAGCCACATGCCATCGTTCGCATGGTGGCCTGGCCAATGCCCGCCTGGTCAGACGGGGTGGTCGTCTTTGCAGGCAGGCGGTCACCAGAGACCCTGAGGAAACAGCTCATAGCCCACCACGTCGTCGCCGCCCAGACATGACTGCGAACGCCCAGGTGGCATGTTCCGTGCAAGGCACCGTGTGGGCACAGAAGCCGCAACGTCCCTGCCTCACACCCTGGCACCGTGCTCCGGGAACGAGGACCCTGCACCCCTGGTTGGCAGGGCTGAAATGAGGATCCCCGAGATGCTGATCCCCGAGAGGCAACTACATAGGTCCCTGTCCCACAGGCCCCAGCAAACCAGGATGCCCTGGAGGTCCCGGGGCTGAAAAACAACCCTGTGGCCCAACCGAGCTCCGTGGTGCATCCCTCCCACCGGGAGGGGCCTAGACACTGGCTGGGTCCCCCAACGCGTCCTGTTTTTCAGGAAATGGGCCAGGTCCCAGGCCCCAGGAGGAAGGAAGCAGGTGACAGAGGGCAGGGAAGTGGAAGTGGCCGAGGCAGAAGCAATACTTCTTTGCGCCCGGGGGGTGCCCTGCGGGACCCCCAAGAGCCAGTCGTCCTGCCTCATCCTCCCGGGCCAGAGACAGAGGCCCTTTGCGGCTGGCAGACCACACTCCAGGGCTTGGGGGCTTCGTCACCAGTTGGAGGACCCAGGAGAACACAGAGACCCCTTGCAGGCAGGGAACGTAGGCACAGGGCGATCGGCATGGAGGGCAGGCCCCCAGCTTCGGTCACAGACACGGGCTCTGGCACGTCCCCCTCCGCCAGTGTTGTGGGGACCAGGGAGTGTGCGTCTCAGAGCCCGCTGCCACCAGGCCGCTCTCCGTGCCAAGGCCCACGAGGTGCCCCGCCAGAGTCCTGGGGTCCCCGGCCGGCTTGACTCCTGTTTGTGGGGTCCCTAGTCCTGACGCCTGTCCCCACCCGGGTCCTTGTCCTCCCCGCTCTCTACCACCTCATCCTTCTGGAGCAAGGTCTCGTGCCCCCACGAGGTGGAGCAGGTCTCCCACAGCCTGGAGCCTGGCACCACCGCACCACGCCCCAGGCACGCGCCTGTAGTCCTGCTAGCCTCCCCAGGGACAAGGTCAGCCCACCTGCTCCCCGAGGGGCCTGGCAGGTAGGCGGGGCCGCCGGGGATGACTGAAAGCGCGGAGCTCCTGGCGAAAGTCCCGCGATGAGGAAGCGGGTGCCACCTCCAAGGAAGCGCTCCCTCCTGCCACTGCCGGTTCCTAAAATGGCCTCGCCGGGCTGCAAAGGGGCTGCCCTGGGCTTCCCGGGGGCGGTTGGTCGGGGCCCCCTGGGGCGCCCTGCAGAGATTCTGCTTCCTCCGGCCTCGGTCCTCGTCGCTCCACAGCTCAGTTGGCACTGGGAACGTCTGGCCCACAAGGAGGTCAACGAACTAAACGAATGGTGCTCCTGGGTTACAGTTGGCGCTTAATAAATGGGGGCTCCACGGCGGGGAGAACGTGGTCCCTCCCAATCCGGCCTTGAACAGGTTTGGGGGATCTGGTCAGGGTTTTCATGGAGCTCGTGCTGGACAAATACGTCGAGGTCCTGTGCAGACCTCGCTCACGCCCCCGGGAAGCACCTCTCGAGGGCTGTCTGGCTGCCCCCTGTGCTGGGGTGGACAGTGTCCCCCCAGAACCTCAGTTGACCTTCTTAGGAAATAGGGTCTTGGCAGATGAGGTTAAGATGAGGCCACGCTGGAGGAGGCTGGGTCTGAACCTGGTGACTGTCGTCCTCAGAACCAGAGGCGGGACACGCACAGGGAGAGGCCCTGTGACCACAGAGGACAGACGGACTGAAGAGGCCACGAGCCCAGGACTGCCTGGGGCCACCTGAGGCTGGAAGAGGCGGGACAGCACCTCCCCGGGAGCCTGTGGAGGCAGGTGGCCCTGCCAACACTTTGATGTCAGATTTCTGGCCTCCAGCTCGTGACGGTGGGCTGCCGCCGTCAGCCCTGATGTGCGGGCCTCGGCCGCAGCAGCTCCGGGACGCTCATGTGCCTGGGCTCTGCGCCCTGACTCCATCTGCTGTGCAGCAGCGTCAGCATCACCCATATCAGGGCGTTCTCGTGAGCGGAATGAAAGGACTTTGTCACACCAAACTCAGCGCCACCCCCGACCTCGGCAGCGTCCTGTCAGTGGCAGGCTCAGTGAGACTTGGACCCAGACGGGTCCGAGTCCAGGCCTGGACACCCACCCTGCCCCCGACCACGGGTTCAGCCACAGCCCCTCGGACGGGGCTCTGCGGGCCACCCCACGCTCGACCGGCACCGCAGACACCCCGACGCCACTCTGCCAGCTGTCACTTCTAGGAGCCTGCCAACTGCACAATGTTGGGAATCCCCACAGACAGAGCCAGGGGTCCAGGGCTCCTGGAGAGGCCGCTGGCAGCCGGTGCCATGTCTCAACAGTGTCCACGGACCACACGCCCAGGGTGGGATCTGGGGTCGGGAGGCCTGTGCCTGTGTCCTTCCTGGTTGGCGCCCCTCCCTGGTCAAGGCACTCGCCCTGTTTGGAGGCCGAAAGGGGCCCGGGGGCGGCAGCCTCAGAGTGGCCAGGCCACACCTACGGTGCCTCCCTGGGCTGGGCCCTTCTGGTGCCAAGCTGGCGAGAGATCCCACTCGAGATGCGGTAGAACTGGACTCTCCAGGGACGCGCTGGCTGAGCCCCGTGGAGGGAGGGTCTGCAGGGGTCATGGGGGCCACAGCGTTTTTTCAGATGTGACGTCATCATAGGCCCCCTCACTGCCCAGCGGCACGGGCAGTGTTTCTGGGGTTCTGGCTGCCTGGGTCCACAGCCTTCCGGGTTCCCCAGACTTCGGGTCTGCTCCCCCGCTCCCAAAAGGTCAGAAACGTCTCCCCAAAAGTGAAGGACAGAAGGCTTCTCTTAGACCCAGCTGTGGCAAGGCCCTGCTCTGTGGGCAGCAACTGCTGGGCCAGTCCGCGCCCGCCCCGTTAGCCGCCCCCCAACGTGACCTGCCTGTCCCGGCACCCTCATACCTGCGCCCACTCCTCAGAGGCAGCTCCCAGGACAGCAGACACCAGGTCACTGCTCCTGGCCCCTCCCTGGCTGGCCCCGAAGGCTGTCTCCGCCAGCCGGGGCAGGCCGAGCCGCCCTCAGCCAGACTGACTGCTCAGCGGCGGCCACCGCCCCCTGCTTCCTGCCCTACTTCCTCCCTGCGCCTGGGGCCAGTGGCGAGAGGCAGGCCCCGCGAAGACAGCCAGTTGATCATTAGCTCCTTCCTGGGCCAGCTGCAGGCCCTCCCGCCAGTCACTGCCCAGCCCCCGGGTGCCAGGGTGGAGGCCAGGGGACAGCCAGCCTCCCGCCTCACCCCCGGGATTGGGGAAGTCAGCCAGCTGCCAGGCCTCCCTGCCAACCTCAGCCCTGCTCTCTGTTCCTCTTCCACGAACGGCACACTCGGATGCATGCAGACACACGGACCCCGTTGTGCACACACAGAGAGGTGCACGTGCACTCCCTGCACAGACGCAGGGGCAGCTCCTTCCCAGCGGCCCACCAGTCACACCTGTACTGGGGACAGACCGATAGGGGTCGGCCCTCAGCGTGCCTCCCCGCCGCTCTGGCTGGCTTCGGGCCCCCCCGAGGTTGGAGCGCAGGGGACCCGGTCCCGCCCACTGGGGGTCCCAGCGCAGGACCTGGGCTGGGGTCGGCCTACGGCCTCGTGGCCCTGCCTTCCTGTCTGGTCTACGGTCCCTGCCGAGGCCTGGGCCCCGGTCCCTGCCCAGCCCTAGAAATCAAGAATGGGGGGGTGACCCTGGCCGGGCGGCTCAGCTGGCTGGAGCGTCACCCTGATGCCCAAAGTCTGCGGGTCTGATCCCAAGTCAGGGCGCAGACAAGAAGCAGCCAGTGAATGCATAAAGGCGTGGGACGAACCGATGCTTCTCTTGGCCCGCCCCCCCCCTTTCTCTCTCTCAACATCAGTGAATAAAAATGAAATGAAATGAAATGAAAGAAGTGGAGGGTGGCCTGGACCTTCACACATGGCCTGGTAACCCCAGGGGGACTCTCTAAGTGGTAACGTATCTATTTCACAGACAGGGAAACCGAGGTTCAGCGAGGCCATGTGACATCCCCGAGGCCAGTGACGGCTGGAAGAGGAGCTGGAGCCATGACTGAGGGACCCCGGAGCCCGAAGGCTGGTGTTTCTAACCGTGGCACTGCTGACTCTGGGGAGGGGGCTCCTTGTCCTGGGGAGAGGCTGCCGTGGGCGGAATTTCAGTAGCACCTGGCCTCACCTCAGCTGTGCCAACCAAACACATCTCCAGACATTTGTCCACAGTGGGGGTTGAGGACCGTCGCTCTAGGTGAAGCTAGTTCCGGGCGAGGCCAAGCCACTCCCGCCCACGGCCTGTTCCCACCGCCCCACGCCCATCCTCTCTCTGATCAACCCCAGGCATAAGAGCTGCCACCCTGATGTCCCCTGCTGTCCATGCCTCGTGCCTCAGGAGGCCTGAGCCAAGTCCAGGCGCCCATCTGGGACACAGGCCGCACCACCCCTCCTGCACAGATACCTGCATCTCCATCCATCCTCCCCTCTGCCTGCACCCGCGGGCGGGTCCTCTGTCCAGCTCCCCGCCGCCCCCTTCGAAGCCCTTGCACAGGGACGCATCACCCTGTGCACAGCCCTGGAAGTGGGACCTTCCTGCACCCCCTTGCGCCCTGGGGACTCCCCTGCTGGGGCCGTTCTCCTGGGCCCGGCTGCTGTCCCCGTCCAGAGGCGAGTGCCCAAGCCCCTCTGGTGGCACCCAGCTGGGCCAGCATCATCCCCGGGAAGGTCCCTCTCTCCTCCGCGGCACCCAGGGCCTTTTTGGCCTCCTCTGTGGGGTGAAAGCCCCAGGCCCCATCGTCTCCAGCACAGACGGGCACACGGGCAAGAGCCGGGCCAGCCGGCGGACATCATGTCCGCTGGGAACACAGGTGCCGCCGTGCTGCTGCACGACCGCGGCATTTGCATGCCCAGACGAAGCCCAGGTGGGGCTGGGGTTGCCCGCACCCTCACCCTGGGCTGTCAGGAGGAGTCACCAGACGTGGGCATTCTCTAGCCGGCCAAGAGCAGAGAGCGCACAACGCAGCCCAACTCGGGCGTCTGTTCACGGAACAAACACCAGTGTCCGGGCCTTGCCAGGGCCAGGGGGCAGGGCTCTGCAGGCCCAGGGGAGAGGAGAGGGTCTGGAAAGCCAGTGCCTGGGCCCAGACGCCCACCTCCCAGCACAGCACAGGCCTGGCCTGGCCTGCTGCCCGGGGAGGCCGGGGGGGCTGGGGGAGAGGCCGGGCCAGGGCACCGAAGCCTCCTTCCAGGAGTCCTGCCCCTGGCCTCGGCCCCCGTCTGTGAGGCGGGGCCCAGGCCGTAGCCTGTGCGCCCCAGAACCCCACCGTGTGCCGCACAGGACGTGCTTGGCTTCTGCTGCCTTGTTTTGCTGGAAACGGTGTGGAAAGAGGCCCCAGGCGGGCTCTGCCTCCATAAAAGGGTATGGAGGCATTTCCGTTCCTGGCCATTGTCCCCCCCACCCCGCCCCGAGACCCACGTCCTGTTTGTCTCTGCAGCTGTGCCCTTGGCCCCAGGCCACAGGGGGTTTCCCAAGGGCTCCCCCAAAGGGGCACAGCGCTCCTCGACTCCGCACGGCGCACCCCAGCTCTGCACAGTGCACCCCCTACAGGCCTCCAGAGGAAGAACACGGGCCTCCCAGGTCAAAGCGTTTTCCAAACGCGGGTGCCTCCCACAGGCTGCGGCCCAGGGCGGACCCACAGTCCTGCCTGAGAGAGGCCAGTCTCAACCCCAGCCCAGCCTGGAGTCCCTCTGGGTGGGCCTGTCACCTCCTGGGCCTCGGTTTCCCCATTTCCAGTGGAGGCGCTGGGCTTGGTGACCCCTCAGTGCCTTTGAGCTCCACGGCTCTGGGCCTGTTGTGTTTTCGTAGGAGGGGGAGCCCTGCCCCCGGGCGGGCAGCCAGTTGAGCCTCACAGCCACTTCCAGGTGACAGCAGACAGTGGGAGCCAGGGACGGGCCTGGGTGGCCCTCCCGCCGAGAGTCCACCCACAGCAGGTGCAAGTGAGGCACCTCGGGCCTGTAGACCTGGGGAGGGGCGCGGGGGTGCGAGGCTGCCCCCTCCTCCAGGCTCCAGCTCCGTCCAGCCAGGAGGGTCATTCCAGGGCAGGGGCAGCTCACACTCTGTGGGAGGGGCCTGAGGGTGAAGAGCTTTGGCTTCCGGGCCGGGGTGGGTCTCCGCCGCAGCCCTGCCATGGCTGCGTGAAGGCCGGCGCGGGCCATGCGGGCCGAGGGCCTCTAAAGCCGCATTTACACAGCAGGGCCTGGACTTGACCCTGGCGGGGAGCCCCTCTGTAGGGAGCGGGGTAGGGCTGGGGGAGGGGAAGCTCGGGATCACTGGCCAGAGCAGGAGGGTCCGCACCCAGGCGCCCTCACCGCCCTGGAATCGGGGTACGCGGGGCTCAAGGTCACGAGGGCACCTAAGCAGGGCACGATGGGCGTTCGGGGCCCTGCCGTGGTCAACCCCCCAGTGCCTGAAGCCACCTTAGAACACAACGAAGTCGGTCCCGGTCCCTCCCTGTGCCAGCTATGGTGGTGGCGGTGAACCCAGGTCGTTAGCTGTGCTTCCTGAGCCAGCGCTTAGAATGGAGGAGACGAGGGCTGGGGACGGTTGACCGCCGCACAGAGCCCTGCGGGCTCGCAAACGGGGGACCCTGAGGCGCGGGCAGAGAAAGGTCCTTGCCCAAGGCCACACGGCCCTTTCACGCTGACAGTGGCTCTGAGGGGTCGGCCCCAGCGGAGGCCCCGCCTGCTGACCAAGCGCTCCCTGCCCCGGCGCCAAGCCCTGCAGCATCCCTGCCCTTCCCGGTCCCTGGTTCAACATCTGCAACATGCTGCTGTGACCCGGCTTAATGCAGCCAGTTTCCCAGAAAGACAAACGGGCAAGACACCCCCTTCCAAGGCGGCACTTTCCTGAGCCCCCTCCTACCCCGGGCTAAGGAGCTAGCGGCAGGAGCCGGCTCAGGGAGGCCTTTCCCGGTGCGTCCCTCCGCTCCCGAGTCTGAGCGCGGATGCCCCTCGGGGGTGGGGACAGGAGCCTGACCCTGGCTGCCGCTGGCCGCCCTGGAAGGACCAGGACAGGCCCGTGCCAGGCAAAGCTCCGCGTGTTTGCGATTCTTGCCTTCGCGGCTGAAACCGGACAGATCGAAGACGAGCGGGCGTTCGGTCCCGTGACTGCAGGAGCTGCCCTTTGCAGAACAAGGATATCATGACCCAGCAGGCTTTCCAGATGACCGATGGCCACCCCGGCCGGGTCACAGCCTACGGAGAACGGTCAGCAGTTCCTGTGGCCTGGGCCCACCCCCGCTCTGGCCCTGTGGGGCTGCTGTGGCCTTCCTGGCGAGGAACTGCTGCTTCAGTGACCGGGCGGCCGGCGGGGGCCTGGGCCCGTTTCCGTCAGGGCCTCTTCACCTGGGGCGAAGCGGGGGCCCCGGGCGCAGCTTCCAGACGGAGGCCCCAGTGCATAGCGCTTGGGCCCAGGGAGGAAGTTGGTCAGAAAGGCATTAAAGCCTGTTTTCACAGCCCCCACCAGGCACAAGGCTGGTACCCACTCCTTGTCACATCTCACACTGTGGACAGCAGGCCCAAGGTCGTGGGGTGACAGGAGGGGGTGCACTGAGCAGAGAGTAGGGGATAGACCATGTGCTTCGCAGTTGCCACTTTCCCTGGGAGCCCCAGGGACACCTCAGCCCATGGGCCCTCCCTCCGCAGAGCCCCGATGGTCCTGATTCAGGGTGCGGGTCCCCCGCCCCCCACAGGAATGCAGACCCCTCCAGAGCCCGGTCATCGGAGGGTAGGTGTTGAACACAGCTCACGTGAAGATTAGCCCCACGGAGCACACACCCCACGAAGGCCTCTGGGGGCTGTGACTGTCATCCTCACCAGGGCCCATCATTGCCCAGGAAACCAGGGGTCAAGAGGGCCCAGGGGTATTTCCACAGGACTCCCCACTGTTCCCAGCAGGCCACGCCAGGACCAGGGGTGCGGCCAATCTTCAGGGCGTTGCCGGCGGTTTCAGGGGCCCAGCCCCGTCCGTCTCTCCCACTCCCTGAACAGCCTCGGCAGCCTCTCCTCTGCCCGGCCCACAGTCCCCTTCTCAGCCTGGCCTCACCCCCTCCCCGAAGCTGTCCTGTCAGGGCCACCAGCGCCCACCCTGCTGCTCTGTGCAACAACTACTTCCCTGGCCTCACCCACAGGCCTCTCAGGGGACCCCCCCCACAGCCGGCCACACCCTCCTTCCCAACACCTCCTCCTGACTCCAGGGCCCCCGCCCCCGCCTCACCTGCCACACCTCTCCGATGCCAGGGTGCGGGTGGGGACTTCCAGAGCCATCCACCCATCCCCACTGACAATCCAGGGTGCCATCTCAGAGAGGGGGGCTGAGCCCGCGCTCTCGGGCGTTCCCCTAGGCTGGGGCGGGACAACGCCCCGTCGTGAGCCAGCCCCTCCCATCCCGCCTTCCGCTGAACCTCAGGAGCCGGCCCTCCGCCACTGGGCTCTGGGTCCTTCGCTCGGCCTGTCCTGCTCATGCCCAGGCCCCCCCCAATGCCACGGTTGGGCCCTTGAGCTCCGGACTCCACGTGTCCCCCATGGCCCCGGCGTGCGCACGTCGCCCTAATGACCTCCTCTTCCAGGCACTGACCTCAGCTCCTGCCTACCTCCTGCGGGTCTCCCCACGCGTCACCTCCTTCCATGGCCTTCGCTGACCGAGGACAGGCCAGCCATTCCCACCCTCAGGGCCCCAGGCACACTGTGCTGTGACGGGGTCTCTGTCGAGGCTGTCCCCCTGGTTAAATCGAGAGTACCCTCAAGGCCGTGGACGGGGCGATCGGCACAGGTTCGTTGAATGACTAACACGCAGAGGCACCAGCATGGGAGGCAGCAGGCCAGCCCAGCCCCTCAGGCCCTGAGCAGACACGCAGAGGGAAGAGCCCTGGGCAACTCGTGCCGCCAATCAGGCCACACCGACCTTTTTCCTGCCGCCCAGTGTCCGGTCTCACCCTCTCTTCCTGGCTTTCCAAGGAGGGCGTCCGTCACACAGCAGGCGGTGGGCTCCGGGGCCTCTCCCAGCCTTGTCTGGTGAGACCCACTGAGCGGGACCTGGACACAGCAGTCGGTCCCTTGGGGACAGGGCCCAGGTCACAGGCTCATCGATGGGCCCGAGCAGCAGCCCTGTCAGACTGACACCCACACCTGTGCCCTTCCCACGCCGGCCTCCCAGCTCACGTTACGGGGGGGTGAAGGGACGCGGTCAGAGCACCCACTGGGGGATGGGCACGTCCTCCACCTCCTGTCCCCGGCACAGCCTTCCCGCGTGCCCGTATCTCACATGCCAACGCTGACCGCACACGGCACGCGCCCGGGGCAACCTGGTGAGGAGGGGCACCGACTCCGAGTGCCCGCCCTGGCATCCCCAGGCCCGGCAGCCCCGGTACGGAAGAGGAGAGGCACCGTTATCATTGTTATCTGGAGGGGGCAGGGTGGGGGCCGGCAGCACTGCCCAGCTCCAAACCTGAGAGCCCTGCTCTGCACGCGGGCCCAGGGTGGGCCCCGGGATGGGACGAGTCGGAAGGCCCTGTCCCCAGAGCGCTCGGCCTCAGGGAATGGGTGGGGCCTGGCCAGGTATTTTGTGCAAAGCCCTCCAGTTGGGATTTGTCAGTGTTTTCCTCGGTCCTTTTACTTTTAATTTTAATTTTTAACTAAAGGGGCCTCTGGTCGTTTTGGTTCAGAGGCCGCCTGGACCGGCCCCTCTGCCCGCAGCTGTGCGTAGTGGAACGTCGCTGCGAAGGTGAGCCCGAGGCCGTGCCAGGAGGGAGAGCCGAGGGCCCTACAGGAGAAGAGCGGGGCCCCGGAGCGGGCTGTGCCGCCTGTCTGCAGCCGAATTAAAGTGAAAGAAATGATGCTCAACCCTCCTCCGCCCAGCCTGGCAGCCCCTGACATGTCGGCACGCTTTCGGTGGCTGCGGAGAAGCCATGCCCGGCCAGTCCGAGGGCAGCTTGCCAACCAGCAGCCATAAAACAACACATGTGTCCGCCCTTTGACCAGCAGCCCCACCTCCGGGAAGTCACTCTGCAGGTGGCAGGGCGGCAGGGGTGTGGACACACCCGACAACAGCAACACCTTGGAAACAACCCAGGTGTCAAATAATCCACGCTCCGCCACTCCCGCAGAGCAGAGCCGCAGTGACAAAGAATGAGGAGAACGAGGGGACTCCCGGGGAGGACAGTCGGAGACACGGGAAGCGGGAGGAGGCGGGCTGTACAGTGACCACGTGTCCAGCCCTCTTCCCTGCTCTCACAGGGCCGGGACCCCTGCCCTGTGCTCACCCCTCAGTGGACAACAGTGGGACCGAGCAGGCGCAGAAGGGGCCCTGCTGGGTGGGGAAGCTCTTCTGTGTGACGCTGTGGTGGGGAGCACGTGGAGCTCCACACTCGTCAAAAGTCACTGAACCTGGCAACACACAGCACGTACGCAAATAAGGGCACCTTTGGGAGAGCGGGGCACCCCCAGGATGGGCACAGAGCGTGGCGACACAGGGAACGGTTTGACAGATGCATGCAGCAGCCTCCCTGGGGGGTTGGGGTGCCCCCGAGCTGCCCTGGTCGAGGGTGCCTCGGGGACCAAGGATGCCTCGGGGACCGAGGATGGAGGACTGCACAGATACGCTGGGCCCCAGTGGACCCCGCAGCTCCCCGAGGGGCCGGGTTCGAGTCCTCACTGCCATACCCAGACCGAGCTGCCAGATGGGAACCAGTCAGTGATGAGGGCGGGCGGTGGGAGCCGGCGGCCTCGCTGTTGGAATGGGAGGCGCAGGAAACCAAGGAGAGAGGTGGAGACGGCCGCTGTGCTGAGGGGCAGAGCTGGAGGCGGCAGTGTGAATTTACGGCTCCCTCCACAGAGGGGCACCTGTGACAAACGGAGGCACTTACTAGCTACATGCATGCACGCGGGTATGTGTACGCACGGGGTGGGATACTTACAGGTACGTGTACATATACACGTGGGGTGGGTATACATCTACTGGGTTGGCCAAAAAGTTCGTTTAGTTTTTTTCCATACGCTGGTTCTAGTAGCGCTTAGTTGTCTTTAACTTCATTCGAAACAATTTTGTCAGATTGTATTGTGACAGCTGTCACATCAGCGTGCATTAAAAAAACACCCAAATTGGTGAATTTTTGTGCAGCCATTTTAATCCTGAAGATGGAAGAAGATACATAACATTTTGGCATATTATGCTTTATTATTTCAAGAAAGATAAAAACACAACTGAAACACAAGAGAAGATGTGCGCAGTGCATGGAGAAGGTGCCGTGGCTGATCGAACGTGTCAAAAGTGGTCTGCGCAGTTTCTTGGTCCCATTGACATTTTGGTCAATAACCCTTCGCCGCGGGGCTACCTTATGCACCAGAAGATGCCCAGCAGCGCCCCCGGCCTCTGCCCAGCGGAAGCCAATAGAGGGAGACAGCTGACAGACTCAAAATAGCCAACGCAGTAAAGTTATCGGTGAAAATGAAAAATTTGTCTTTTATTTTAGGGAACATACTGAACGGACTGTTTTGGCCAACTCAGCACACTAACTTGTAGATCTGCGGATACACATGAGCTAGGATACTTTATACCTGTAGACACATGTCTGTGCACAGGTCAGTGCACACACTTCTCTCTCCAGGCCCTGCCAGTTAAGAGGCCCTAACATAAAAGACACCAGGTAGCGATGAGCACGCCCAGAGCACAGTGAGGTCACGGTTTCTAAGGCCCTACTCCAGTCACCGCAGTCAGGACTCCGGGACGAGCGACTGATTCCAGGACGGGGCCAGACCCCATACAGGATGAGCCTGGCTCGTCCTGCCGGAAAGTTAAGGAAACGAATGAATGAGTGGAGAATAAACGAAACCCTGCAATGATGGAGCGTCACAGGGACAAAGCAGCTGACTGAAAGAGCTCCCAATGGCCAAGACTGGAAAAATTAGAGCAGCAGAGCTCATTAGATTACAACCCGAAGTGTAAAATAAATACCCGCGAGTCTATTTGATATACATAAATGATTGGGCAAATAAATGAAGTCCTATAAGCAAGGCTATCTGCCTCGGGCCGCAACCATGGGGAGTCGGTTCCCACAGCCCCTGTGGGGCAGGGAGGGACGACCACCAAGCTCCCGGTGCTCAAGGGGAAACTGAGGCTCAGAGAGGTGCGGCCTTGCCTAGGGCCATGGACTTGCTCCCGCACCGGCCAGCTGGAGCAGAACCCACAGCCAGGGCCCTGGGCCATGGGGGCAGGTCTTCTCCTCCACCCCCTCCAGGTCAGGCCCCAGCCACTCTCCCCACCTCTCCGTGCTCAAAACCCACTCTCAGGCCCACCCTCAGGGAAGGAGGGGTGGTTCCCAGGGCTCCTTGGGGACTTTGGCCCTGGGGGACCTGAAAGGGAGACGGGGAAGGGGGAGGAGGTACACAGACCCCTCCCCCGTGCAGACCTCCAGGGAGAGAGTTGCTGGGGGAGCCGGGACCCAGCTGGCCTCCAGCCCAGGGCTTCAGCTCCTCTGCAGGGCCGCTGGCCGGCCACAGCTGACCACACGCAGACACCGTGCCAGCCCCAGCACAGCGCTCCTCTTGTGACTGGACCTCAGCGGGGACACCTCCCCACCTGACAGCTGCCACCCTGACAACCAATGTCCAGCTGCACTGCCAGGCTCTCGGCCCCTTTCTCAGAAGTGGGAACACCATGCTGGCCCGCCCTCAGCCTCCTGAGTTCTGCTGGTCCTTGGCCAGGTCAGTTTGGAGGTGCGCCCTACCTGTTCCGACAGGTGACCCAGCACAGGTCTCAGGGCTGCAGCTTGGGGGCAGCTCCTCTGGGGGCAGACCCAGCCCAGGGATCTAGAGCTTACCCTGCCAGGGAGAGAGGCTCCCCTGGGCTCCTTCGGACAGTCCCCAACGTCCCCAACGTGCTGCACCAGGACCCGGACCAGGATGGGAAGGTGCACCTTCTCAACCAGCCTGGCCCTGCGGCTCCAATTGGGTGGCCTGAGCAGCCAGTGGGGTCATTGGCTACACCAGGGACCGACCCGCCCCACCAGGAAGGGGCCAAGTCTCCTCCATGACCTTTCTCCTCCTTATCTCCGGCCATCGGCCATTAGGAAGTGTCAGCAGTCCCCGCCAGCATTCCAGCATTCCGCAACCAGCTCTTCCAAGGAGCCAACATTCCCAAGCAGGGCGGGGAGGAGGCAGAAGCCGCAGGGGGGCTGGTTGGGCCCCCAGGGCCACCTAATAGGCTGTGGATTGGCCACAGCTGGGCACAGGTGCCACACACTGGTCACAGGCCTCAGGGAGGAGGGGTGCTCAGCCCTTGGACAGCTACTAGGGCCCCCCACCAGCGAGGCCGAGGAGAGCCCACCGTCGGGCCCCAGGCAGGTTTTGGAGCTCGGTAAACATTGAGCGCAGACTGGGTGCTGGACTCAGTGTGACGCCTGCAGTGGGTGACAGGCGTGTGCTGGTCTCTGTCAGGAGTCCAGAGAGACTGGTTCCTAAACTTGCTCACAATGGGTCACCTGGGGTGTCCTTAAAGTTACAGGACCCAGAAATCTGGACTTTTAACAGGTTCCCAAGGGGTTCTTGCCGTCATGTCACCGGGCCACTCCCACACGGGGCCTGGCCCTGCCCCAGCATGGGCGGGGCCTTTTGCGTGTCTGGCAGGTGACTCCAGGTTCCTGACTCGTGCTGGAAAAACGTTTAGGCAGGAGTCCAGGTGAAAGCGAGAGTAAGTTTATTAAGGCTTGGGACGGCGCGGCAGCGGAGGGGCCCCTGGGGACAGGATCGGGGGCGAGCCCGGGGTGAGCCGCTGCCGCCCACTGCTCCCTGGGTGCTGGTCTGGCCTGGGCCCTTAGAGCGTAGGAGACAAGAAGAGAAGTACCTGCCTGAGGAAACGGGGGCGGGGGGCTCAAAGAAGAGCTGCTGGCGTCCTTTGTCCTGAGGATTTTATCTGTTTCCTATAGACGGGAAGTCTGGGGGGTGGTCCCAGGGGAGGATCTCAGCAGGATGTCCACGAGCTTTCCGGTGTGTCGTTCCACGTGCTGACAGGGTAGAACGAGCGGATGGGGTTCGGGGCCGTTCTCTGGTTAGCGCTGCCTTTATCTTGGGCTTGTCTGGCTCTGTCCCCCTAAGATGGTTTAAACCGTCTGCTCTCAGGCACCGCCGGCGAGGACTGGGCCTTGCGGAGTGTTACCTGGCCGTTCCGCCTCAACACCCTTGTCCGCTCCCAGGTTAGCCACCTGCCCGTGTCCTCATTCCACTTGCCAGAGAATTTTACTAGCTTCTTACTAACCTGCCCCAATCAGGCAAGTCTGAGCGCTCCGTCCCGCTCGGCGCTTCTCCCGTGGGATATTCCAATGAGTGGCCAGGGTCACCTGTGGCCTGGGAACAGCACTGCCCCCGGGGTCCTCCAAAGACCCCTGAACTGCCAGGGAGAGGACTACGGTTCTCCCACGGGCTCTGTGGCTTCAGGCAAGTTTCTGAGCCTCTCAGTGCCTCCCTTTCCTCATCTTTGAAGTCTAAGAACAGCAGATACTGGGCCGATCTCATCGGTGTTGGAGAGGAGTAAAGGACATAAATGCTGACTGAGGGCTCCAAACAGTGTCCCCGACACGTACACACACGTGAACTCACGCACACAACACACACATGCACACACCCACACACAAACACATGTTCGTGGGCAACGCACAGACACACATACACTCTCATACAAACATGCACATTGTATACACACATGCACACATGTGCAGGCATGCCTACAATTGATTTACATGTGCAGGCACACACAAACAGGCACCTGTGCATACATGTGCACACGCGTGAACACCCCCCACATGCAACACCCACTCCCACAGAAACACATGCACATGCACACACACTTGCACAATACATGTGTGTGAACGCACAGCCCAGGTGTTTATTTTCATCCGGTATCTGGAGCCCCTGTCCCTGGGCTGCCACGGGGCAGACCCGGCCGGAGCTGTGCATTTGGCTCCCGCCCCGCGGGGGCGAGTGGGTGGGTGGGTGGATGGATGACTGAAGGACAGCGTGTCTGACGTTTTTCTTTGCATATAATTATGAGAGCGTGGACGATGCTCCTCCAGTGCCCCGAGGGCTACACAGTCCCTGATGCTGCCCCGCCAGTCCAGAGACCTGGGCGTTCTTTTCGCAAGTCCTCACCGCCTGCCCAGGTGTGGCGCTGTGCCAGGACCGATTTCTGAGTCACCAATCAGCCGCTGAGAGGCTCCTGAATTCATTGTCAACAGCTGAAAAAAGGGGGCGTTCCCAGGAAACCCAGACACCTGGCTGCTCTGGAAAGTGCAGGGAGCCTGGCCCTACGGGCGGCATCCCCCCCTTCCCAAGCGGCGGGCGCGGGGGTCTGCTGCCCCTTCGTGGGGAGGTGAGCTCTCCAATGCCCATGGCCATAGCAGGGGCTCCACCGGTTCACTAGTGGGCGTGCTGCAGGGCTTGAGCTGTGACCCCGCTTCCCTGGGCTGAGCAGGGGCCCAGTGGGGCCCAGCCGCCAAACCCTGGGGCCCTGGAGTTTCTGGAGGACCCCAGCTCTTGGGCAGCATAGGTTGAGCTGCGGTCCCCACCCGGTGTCCAGGGGAGTGTGCTGGTCGCTTGGCTGGGGAGGCCAGGCCTGGGTCCTTGGGGCTGGGGAGGTCCCGGGACCCCTCCTCGCGAGACCCTTCCCCAGGCCGAGGGCCTTGGGAGGACTGGGCACCTCGTTCAGGCTTCCCCCGGGCCCTTTGGTTTTGAGGGCTTCAGCCACCCAGCCAGGTCTGCACAGTGCCCCGTTCCCAGGTGTGGAGACCTAGGCCGCGAGGCGCCCAGCGATGGGGACGGAAGCTACCCTTGGGGGTCTCCAGGCTGCGTCCCGCTGTGGGACTTCCCACCCGACCAGCCTTTTGTGCTGGCAATTTGTCCTCTCATGGGGCGGAGCCGGAAGAAATGTCCAAACGGTAGAGAATTTTTATGAGTTTATTTGAGCCAAACTGGCAAGAATTGCCAGGAAGCAGACTCTCTAACGTATGGAGAGAATACTCCAAAAAATGGCAGTTTAACCACTTATTTTATACATTGGACTCAAAGGAGGAGGCGTAGCAGCTACGGGAAACTCACTGGTGATGGGTTACAGAGGGGAGAAAGCCGAGCAGGGGATCTCTGAGGCTGGATAAAAAGGAGAGACGTGTGCGTCTTTTCCATGGGTGGAAACGGGGTAGTTAACGATGAACATTTACACACACAGAGATGATGGGTGGGGAACGAGGTAACAGGGAGGGGCGCCGGGGGTCTCTGCTCGGGCGGGAGGCGGTGCCCCAAGGGGTGTGGACAAAGACATTACTCTGACATTCCAGAGGTCTGTTATCGCAGATGCAAAGAGACGTCAGACTCCGTCAAGGGAAAGGCTGACCTTTGTCGGGGAACCTGCTGACCTAGGACCCGACTACCCACCGTGACTTGTTTTCAGTTGGGTCTTTTTCCTTTCTGTCCGGTCAGTTGGTGTGATCCCTGCTCAGGGTACATACCGAGGCTGTCGATTTGCTCCCCGGTGGGGAGCACGTACGAGAGGCAACTGACTGATGTCTCTCTCTCTCTCTCTCTCTCTCTCTCTCTCTCGCCCTTCCTTATGCTCTGAAATCAATGAATATTGCCCTGCCCGGTGCGGCCCAGTTGTTGTGCGTCATACTGCAAAGCGAAAGGTCACCAGTTCGACCCCCTGGCGGGGCACATGCCTGGGTTGCAGGTTTGGTCCCTGGCTGGGGCACGTCTGAGAAGCAGCCGATCGATGTTTCTCTCCCTTTCTTTCTCCTTTCCTTCCCCGCCCTCTAAATATAAATAAATACAATCTTTTAAAAAATTAAATCAATAAATATATGTCCTCGGGCGAGGATTTAAAAAAAATGTTTTTACTTCAGACCATCCTGTGTGGTTCCTTTAGGTCTCTGAGTGTGTAGGGCCCACGATGGGGGCGTCCCCTGAGCTGGGGTCAGGTTTCATATGTGGCCCCTTTTTTGTCCCCGAGGGGGTTCCTGCCGGGGATGCTGGGCTGCCCCTGTCGCCTTGCCTTGGGGACTGAAGCTGCTGAGAAGCACTTCGAAACAAACAAATCACCTAACCCTAAATGTACTGTCTTATCCTTTTAAAGACCATTTTTGAAATCTTGCGTAAAAAGAACGAAGACAAGAGCCCCTTCCTTCCACTGGCTGTGACCTTTCATCTGAGACCGGGCCTGATCAATGGAGGCCCTTTTCAAGGAGGGTTTCCTGCCCACGGAGGAGCCAGAGTGGGTGACGCCGTGAAGTGGACGGTGCCCCGAGGGACCCGCAGGAGCACGCGGAGTGGAACCGACCCAGAAGCGAGAGGATCCCAGGAGATGAAGGCGCGTCCCCAGGCCCAGACCCCCAGGACCAGCTCTGCAGTGAATGGACTGGCTTGGTCCTGGAGCCGTGGCCAGAGGAGACCAAAAACGGGGCAAAGAGAAGGCTGTGACCTGCGGGCCAGGCAGGGACGGGCGTGACCCCATCAGCGGCTTTAGGAATGAAAAGGAGGTTGGGTTACATCTCGAGGCCATAAGGACTTGAACTTGATTCTGAGTCGGTCACAGGGGCTGTCCTCACCATGCCTGGGGCCGCCCGGGCCGCCCCAGCTCGGGGCAGGAGGAGGGGCAGGAGGAGGGTCCGGACAATGGCTGCTGCTGATGGCAGAACAAATGGTGGCTCTGTGACAATATCCTCCACTATTCTCCCAGGCCGGAGGAAGGGGTTTTGCAACATCGCTGAGGATGGCAGCCCACTTTTGCTTTTGAAACGCTCTTCAGAGGAAAGCGAATGGACTGAGGGAGACAAAACCATCTGCCGCGGCCATGAGGCTACTGCAGGCAGGCGACGAGATGGTCGCTGTGCTCCTTCTGTGTTTTCTGTGTGCGTCATGTTGACAATGAGAAGATGGTTCTTTTTGTAATTGCAAAAGATGAGATTAGTCTGATAATGAAAACCATCTCGTGGGTGCAAGGTTGTAAACAAATGGGTTTCTGAGCCAACTTTTGCGCCCAGGCCGCAGGACCCCAAAATCCAGGCTCCTGGGGCCTCTGCCCAGGTCCCTGGTCCCCTGATTCTGCCCCACCCCCCAGTTTGCCATTTGTTAGGGTGTTGTCACTGGCTCATGGCGGTGCCCCCTCCCCCCGGAAGCCTCATTGTGAACAGCCCCCAGGAGCCCGGGAGCCATGGCAGTTCTCTCTTTGGGTGACTTGGAGCAAGTCCCTCCCTTTCTGGGCCTCAGTTCCCCCTGAGCCCACGCGGCTCAGTCCGGACCTGGAGGAGCGGCTCCCGCCCACCACTGCCCTCTAGTGGGGAATGGGAAGATTGACCACAACGCGCTCCGGGGCCGTGTGGGGTAAAAGTACCTGTGGGTGGCTTCAGGGGAAGCCACTGGGGAACACGTCCCCAGAGTCTCCCCCTCTACAGAAGAGAGAGGTGCTGCTTTCCCAGGAAGTGGTGACCTGCGTTCCTCTGCTCTCCCCACTTGCTAGATCCTCGATTCTTAGTCACGTAACTGTTGCCTAAGAAAGAATGTCCAGCCTCACAAAGGTCTTCGGAGCTCATTTGAGCCAAACTGATGACAGTTGCCAGGAAGCAAAAATCTCAATAGATGGTAAAAATGCTCCAGGGAATGGAACTTTGCAGTTTATTTTATCCATTAGAATCGAAGGAGGAGACGTGACGTGAGGGGCTGCAGGACATCCGTGGGTGATAGGTGAAGGGGCGGGAGGAGGCAAAACAGGGACGCCTCTGAGGTTAGATAGAAAGTGAACTGGACAGAGAGGCACGTGCTGCTTTCGCGGGGGTGGGCGCAGGGCAGTTACCATTTACAGAGCCGGAGATGGGGCGCGCAGCAAGATAGTGATGCGGTCCCCACTCCGGTGCCGTGGCTGCCTCCGAGGGGCCGGGGCCAGTGGCTCTGACATTTCAAAGGAATGTCATCGCAGAAGCACAAGACGACAGACAAGGTCGCAGGTATGTTCCCTTAGGTGCATGAAGACGACAGACAATCTCAAAGGCAAAGACTGACCTTTGTCGAGGAAGCTACAGGCCTACATGGGACTGCTCACTGTGACCTGCGTTTGGTTAGGAAATTTTATTTGGACCACCTCGTGTGGCTATGTTGGTCTTTGGGTTTGTAGGGTCCACTATGCGGTGCTCCCCCGAGCTTGTCAGGGTTCCTGTGGGGCCCCTTTTTCTTCCACGGTATTAGTCCTTTAGTGAGGTCCCTCATCCCTAAGACCATCAGGGACACTAGGACGAGGGGGAAATGGAAAAGTGGAGGCAGGTTTCGCAGGTGCGACTGTGGCCCGTCTTCCCGAAAGCCCAGCCCAGCGTCACTTCCAGGCTGAGCAGCATCACGAGGGGCCAGTCTCCCCGTCAGGGATGCTGCCTTTGAGTCCCCTGCTGGGCGTGGCCCCAGATTGTCATGGATCAGAGGGGACACGGAGAATTAGAGTCACGTGGCTAGGAGAGTGCGGTGGACTCTGGCCTGCTGGGGTCCTGGCTCCTGGGTGACCTGGTTTCTCTGGGCCCGTTTCCTCCTCCCCAGCTGGGAGCCCCTCGACCGACCTTTCCTCCCAGGCTTTTGTAGGGGATGATACTGGGTTGGGCTGTGTCCCCTAAAAAGATATGCTCAAGTCCTAGACCCCAGGACATGTGGAAGTGGCCCTATTTGGACATAGGGTCTTTGCAGATGTAATTAGTTAATACGAGGTCCTGCCAGATGAGGGCAGGCCCTAACCCGAGGACGGGGGTCCTGATGAGGAGAGGAGAGTGCCATCTTTCGCCATGTATGATGCACACCCATGTTTTTGGCCTTTACTTTCAGGAAAAGAAAAACCTTTCGTTTCACAGCATATACACACGGAATTAGCACTGCCCGCATGTAACGTGCATCCTTATTTCTCCCTCACAGATCTGGGCACAGAAGTGTGCATTACACACGGCAGCATACGGTCACGCATGGAAAAGAAAGCCAGGTGAAGACGGGGCGGATGGGAGTGGCACAGCCACAAGCCCAGGAACGCTGGGAGCCCCCAGAAGCTGGTAGGAAAAAAGTGCCCTTCCCCAGAGCTACTGGGGGCCATGCCACCCAACACCTTGGCTTTAGGAGTCCGGCCCCCAGAATCGCGAGAGGACAAATTTCCGCTGATTGGTTCCGCAGCCCCAGGACAATAGTCTACTGCGCTTGTCGTTATCCGGAGGGCCCAGGGCAGGCCTCCTCTCTTGCCCCCACACGGGACCTGGGCTGGGCAGGCGCCTGCCTGAGCCGGCTCCTTCCCTCCCGCTCCGTGCCCCTCCCCAGTTGTCCTGCCCCTTCTGGTTCTGTCCTGCCGCACAAGCACAACATTCCGTTACAACGATGGCTCTCTGAGCACCGGCCGAAAGCCCAAGTCTTGCCCAGTGCCAGTCACTTCCAGCATTGGGCCTGTGTATTCTGTTTGCTTCATTTTGTCCCTTGGAACAAAACACCTTGTGATTTTCTGTGATGACCAAATGTCGCCAAGTCCTCAAAGCCCTCAGTTAACCAGACAATTGGAAGGATGGCACCGGCTGCTCCACGTCGGCACGTGCCCGTCCTCACCTGCCTGCAGAATCCCGGTCAACCATGGGTGCGCGATGTCGGTGAGCTTGGGCCCGGCGTCCTGGTGTGCGGCCCGCGCTCGAGGGAGCGGGGCTCCGAGGTGTGAGTCACCTCTTATTTTTACTCCTGGTCTCACCTGGCATGGTTTGAATTATTGAGTGGTTGGAAAAATCCCACAATGAAATCATATTTCATTTGATTCTCCCTTTGGCTGTGAGGCAAATGCATTTCTGGGCCGTCTTTGGAGGTGAAGAAAGGACAAAGAAACCTGCAGTTTGGTGAGAGAGCGCCTGGAGCTGCCCCCGGGTTATCCAGGGCCCCAGACGCTGTTGGCTCCCCATGGCCACTGTGCACCTCTGACCAGACAGGCAGGCTGTCTGCACAGCAGTGTGTTCAGGGCGCCGCCTTTCTAGAACAGCCCCGGGTGAGCCCAGCCGCGTGGGCAGGCACTCTGTAGTAGAAGCCCTCTTCAGGGGATCCGCAGGCACAGGGCAACGTCGGGAATGTTGGGAAAGGGCTCCGGGGCCTGACTTCTTCCCTTTGGTTTGCTGAGGGGCGCCGGAGGGAGCCACAGTGGGACACGCCAACCCGCACTTCACCGGCTCTTCCCCTCTGTGCGGAAGATTTCAGCATGCGCTGGAGACCCCGGGACGCCCCACAGACCCCCGGGATGCCCTGGAGACCCCATTATGAGAAGAACCCAGCCATTCCTGGAGGTCCGACATCTGGTGAGGGAGCCAGGCAGGGGATAAATGACAAGACTATGGACAGTCAGGTCTCAGGGGCAAAGGTGACCCGTGGCTCAGCTGGGGACGGTGGGAGGGGCGCTCTCCCACTGGAGGATCTGCACCAAAGTCCCAAGGGCGAGGCTGAGCTCTACCGGTGAGGGAGGGGCACCCCCAACAGCCCTGGGCACAGAGGACAAGGGGTGGGGGGTCCCTCGGGACAGGTTCCTCCGGGCTGAACTCCTCGGCCCAGGCCTCCCCAGCGCCTGTGGAGGTGATGACAGGACCCGGAGGGGCCCCAAGCTCTCTCTTCAGAAAGACCTGGGTGTGCGTCCCAGCAGCTCCACTGGGCAACGGTTCGCATTGGAGTGAAGGCCTCAGTTCCTGCGTCTGTAAAATGGGACGACGACAAGGATGAGGACGATGGAGGTTCCCTGGCACAGCGGCCCTGCTGTGGCCCTAGGCGCCCCCTCAGGTGCCGTTTCATACTTACCCTCAGCTCTGTGTTCCCGAGCGTGAGTCCGGCCCCCCTGGGGGTCAGACCACACTTGGGCAGCTGGGCTCCTGGGCCCTCTCCCTCCCAGGTCCTGCCCTGGCCTCAGGAAGCCCACATAAGTCCCCACCAATAAGTCCCCACCCATAAGCCCTCACCCGAGAAGCTGCTGGGAGGCCGGCACTTCGGTTGCCCCAGCCCCTCCAGCCCCACCCCGCACTCAGCGACTGCTCTGCTTACAGCTTTCAGGCCTCCCAAAAGGGAAGCAAACAGTTTTAGGACAAGTGACCCTAATTGTGAAGCAATCTGCAAACCCGCGGAGCGGTGGCAGGTGACTCTGCTTGTTACGGGGAGATGTTTGTCGCAGAAAGAAGAATCTTTGCCCACAGGTGACGGCACCCTTTTCTCAGGGAGCCCAGCCTGGGCAGGGAGCTGTTCCGCAAAGGCCCTGGGTGGTGGCCGTGCTTTTAAGTGAAGCAGGTAGTTTTTTTATACTTAAAGATGTTTCTGAAAGTATATATTTGCATTTATTGTTTTTGTGTTTTTATGATCACCTTTGAGTTCTCAGAAAGGGACCTCAGCGTTATCACGTGGTGCCCACAGAAGAGCAGAGTTCGGGCAAGGCGGGCTCTACTCTGGCATCCGGTGGCAGGGGGCCTGCGGATGGCCTCCCTGTGTTCTGGGTCCACCAGCCCCAGAACAATTGGTGTTCTGCTGAGAAGCGGAGGTGGGGCTCTTGCGGTCCTCTCCTAGCTTCCTGCTGGCACCAGGCAGGCCCCCCGGGGGCCCGGGTGCTCTGACGTCACTGCGCTCCCAGGCCCAGGCTGGAACAAGCAGAGAGCTGGTCCACGAGTCAGGGGAGCGGGAAAGGCCGCCTCCCCGTCCTGTCTAATCCCCGCAGGGGGTGCTATGAGCTCAGCAGAAGTGGCAGGCCGAGCGCCCAGGGCCCATCGAGGCCTATCCCCAGTGGGCCAGTGCTGCAGGCTGGGGATCCCTCTAGGGGATCCGGTCCCCCCTCCTGTGCTCCCCGGAGTGAGTACCCGAGCCTGTAGGATGCAAGGCCAGAGCCCTGCTTCAGGGTTGCGGGAAGGGCTAAATCAAATGAAACACGTCCGTCACCCTTTCTGTCACCGTTAGAAGGGAAAGAGAGCCACCCTGCCCAGGACACATGCCTGAGAGTCTTGAAAGGGCCCCAGTGAAACGAGATGGGGGTCTCCCTGGGGGAACATTCCATAGGCATTTGAGGTGGAAGGGGCAGGGCTAGCCCCTACACTGCCTTCCTGGGGTGACTGGGTCATGCAGGCACCCTTCTGTCTGCCCGATGGGGAGCTGGGCAGGAGGGGAGGGGGCAGGCAGGCAAGGGAGGCTCCCGGTGCCCATGGCTCTGCCAGCCGGTCACTGCCTGTACCCACCGAGGCGCCACTTCCTCTAGATGCACTGTTAATAAACATTGAAAGGATCCTCGTTGGGTTGGGCCTCCGGCGCCGTGGAGCAGCTCCAAGGCCCTCTGACACCCCTCGCTCGGGGCCCGCTGAAAGGCAAGTGGCAGCTTTTTCTATTGAATCACGTGATGTGTGAACCAGATTCTTGCCTCTTTTCTTCAGCCGACAGGGTCCGGTGCCCTAACGGCGTTCGATGTGGTGGGCGGGCGGGGGAGAGAGGCGAGAGCAAGGGCCCGCCACGGCACCCGCGGTTCCCTGGTCTGTTCCAATAACAATAATTATGTCGTTCACTGAGCCTGACTTTTTGCCAGGCATTTGGAAGTGTTTTACTTTTATCACAGGATAGATGAGTATTTATCTTGCTAACAACAGGACGGCACAGGTACTGTGGTTTGAAGAATAAGGAAAGTGAGGCACAGAGAGGACAAGAAAGTCACTCGAGGTCACACCTGGGATAAGAAGCAGACCCACTAGTCCTGGTGGGCCGGCCTCGTGCAGGAGGAGGACAGGGAGGGGCCTCCCTGCTGCTGGGCCGGCCTGGCTGGTGAGCCCGCTGAGCAAGCGAGGGTAGAGGACCTGGGCAGGCCCCTCCCTTGCCACTAACCTGCTGAGTGACTCTGGGCAGGGTCTCCTTGGGCCTTAGGTGCTGCCCTGTGAAAGAATGTGCTGGAACTGCATGATCCTGAGGTCCCTCCAGGGAGAGAACTGCTGGGACTCCCTGCCCAACCCCGCTGGAAGGAGCCCGCTCAGAGAGGCAGAGTGTGCTCCCCGGGGAAGCCTGCGTGGCTAAGGTCTGGGCCCAGCCAGGAACCGGGCCACCCTTGCCTACCCTCTGATTTGCAGAGACTCGGGCGCAAGTGCCCATCCACACCCTGGGTGCCTCCCTTGGCCATTGGTATGGTGGTGTCTCCCTATTACCACTGCCATGCTGTGTGGGGAATCTTCTACCGCCCAGGGGGGTGGGGCTCACAGGAGTCTTTGGAGACAAAGAGGGGAGGGTGATCCTGCCAGGGAGGAAGCAGGGCTGTCGGGGAGCTGGACGGAGAGCTGCTTACAGGGGGTGAAGGGTGACAGGGGTGCGCCACCCTCTCCCCTTCCTTCCATGCTGCTCTCCTGTTAGTCAGCAGGTATTTCTGGAGGCCCCTGTGTACCAGGTGCAGCGTGAGGCACTGAGAATAACAATAATAGCATGATATTGAAGACCTTTATTGATCTCAGCTCATGCCAGGGCATGGCACACAATAGCTCATGTCCCTCTCAGAACTATCCTAAACAGGGCAGGGTGGGGGGACGGCCGTCAGGTCCGATGATGAACACCTAGGCACAGAGTTAGGTACCTTGCACGAGCAGCTGGAGAAGCCAGGTTCCCCACAGGTGGTCAGGCCCCAGGGTGCTCTGCCCCTACCGGTCTGCATCTGTCCAGCCAGGACCAGCGACCCAAGCGTGATGCTCTCAGCCAATGGAGGGTCCTTCACTCAGCCACTTCTCAGTTGGGGCCCTGACACCCAGAGGGGAAGGGACTTGCTGAAGGCCGCTTGGCTGAGAGGGGGAGCTGTGTCGGGAATGGGTCATCTGACCCCTTCCAGGGCTCCTCTGTCTCTTCACTTGTGTGTTCTGGGCACAAGGCCCCAGCAGGCAAGTGGGCAGGCATTGGAGCCCCGCAGCTGCCTGCCAGCCCAGCCACCCAGAGGCCTCCTGGGTTTCCAGAATGTGTGGGGATGAAGCCAACTGGCCTTGACCATGGCTGCTTCTGCAGGACTTCAGCTCCCCGCAGTAGCCATGAGGGCCAGAGAAGAATACCTCCTGCCTCGGCACCCCATTCAGAGTCCACAGTTTCTGTGCCCAGATCTCTATACCACGTGGATATCGTGTCCAAGCAGCCCTGGGCCCCTCCTCAGCAGGACCAGGTCCCGGGGACTCTGCCCCCTATATGCTGGTCCAATCCAGGCCCTCTGCACGCTCTGCACTCCCCTGTTGTAAGTACAGGCACTAGTGGGGTCCACCTGTCCCCACCCGTGCCTTGTGCTGGGCTCCTGACGTCACAGAGGGTAATCGGTCACTGCAGGGGAGGTAGGGGGCTGGGGCTGTCCTGGGGGTGGGGGTCGGGGTGAGGGACGCGCCTCCCCCCGGACACCACCGTAGCCAGACCCGCGCAGGGTTCCAGGAACCTGGGGTGCGTGTCTCTTGACTTGGAGTTAAGAGCCGTGCACCAGAGTCGCAGCCTGCTCAAACCTCGCCAGGGAAAAATGGGCAAATCCTGTCGTGCCCTGCGGCCGCCTCAGTTTCCCCCCCTGCAAACTGGGGAAGGAGAGGGCTGGCCCAGAAGATGTTCAAGGACCCTTGCAGCTCCACGACTCAACAAGAGCTGCACCAAGTTCGCTTTTCCCTCGGGCGTCCTCCTCGGCCCTCCTGGGGTGTCAAGAGCTGGCGCCATCCAGGCCTCCAGCCAGGCCACCAGCCTGGTCCCGGTGACAGCTCCGCAGAGACCTACGACCGCCTGCGGGCGGCCTCAGCGGCATCCCCTGTCGGCGCATGCGAGGCACGTGCCGCCTGCCGGGACTTGTAGTCCGTCCGCGCGGCGACTGGAGCGTGAAGGCAGAATAGCGGGGCACGGCGCCTACACTTCCCAGAGTGCGCCACGCCGCCGCGCGATGGGGGCGGGGCGGGGCGGGGCGGGGCAGTTTGGAGGCGGAGCAGCTTGGGGGCGGGGCCGGCGGGGCGGGGCTGGCGCGCCGAGGGGCTGCGGCGACTCTGCGGGCAGGCGCGGCGGTGAGCCGAGCCGCCGACCCGCGGACTGGTGTAGCGGTGCGCGGCCAGGCGCTGCACCTGCGGGCAGGGGCGTCGGGCTGCAGCGGCGCGGGGATCGCCCGACTCCGAGCTGCCGCTGAGATGAGTGCAGGTGAGTGTGGGGACAGCGGGCTCGCACATTCCCGAGCTGGGTCGCGGCGCAGCAACGGCTGGGGGTGCTGCACCTGCAACAGAGGGGGCAATCGCTCCGCGGCTCCTCCCAACTTTTGCTCCAAGGTCTTGCGGTCCGGAGGGTTCGGCGCGCAACCCCCTGGCCCTGAGCCCCGGGCACGTAGCTCTGCCGCGCGGGCTGGACACCCTCTACCCCCCGCGCCGGCTGGGGCGGCTGCCCTTGGCCGTCTGGAAGGCGCCACTCCTCTGCTCTCACTGGGGTCTGGGGGCGCTGCAGGCTGCAGGAGGCCGCCAGGATCCCGGAGAGGGATACGGGGCCGCCGCAGATCCTGACGCGGAGCTGCTATGATGACCTGGGGGGCTCTGCGGCAGGGGGCGCCGCCCTTGCGCGGTTCCCGCCCGCCTAGGTCCTGCGTCGGGGGATTCAGGCCGATCCCCGCTATCCTGGGATCGCCCGCAGCAGGTTTTGGGGCACGGAGCCTGCAGGTGTGTGCGGCTCGCCCGCGTCTCTGCTCGTCGTCCCTGTCGCCTCACCCCTGCGCATCCCTACTGATGCCTCCCGCGCCGCACCCACCAGCTCTCGCGGCCTCTGTGCGGCGCTGGAAAATCCCTCAGCGCCGCAAGCCAGCCGCACCTAGTGGGCTTGGGGAAACTGAGACCTGGAGCTGGGAGGCCTTGGAGGATGAGCTGGGAGAGCAGTCTGAGAGCTCCGGTTTTCACAGCCTCCTGGGGCCCGGCCCTGGGCGGAGAGCTTATCCTTATGTTCCCTGGCAGGGAGGGGCCGTCACCCCGTTTTTCAGGGTGGGACCCAGGCTCGAGCGCTTGAGTCACTTGCTCAGCCCCCGCAGCGGGGTGGGGACTCGAACCTGGTGCTTCCTGACTCCTGTGCTTTTTCCTCTGAGCCTGCCTCCCCACAGACTGCGGTATGGCCCTTGGCCACCGTGTGAAAACCAATGGGGACAGCTGCTTCTCCTGGAGGGGAGGGAGATGCGGAGGGAGTGTGCATTTAGTGGGCTCTTACTGTGTGCTCTAGTCCGGGGGCACTGTTTCCAGGGACACTCCCCCAAGGGGGCAGAGTGCCCCCCTCCCAACCTAGGAAGGAAGGGTGGCTCTGGCTGTGGGCGTTGGGACAGTGGTTGCGAGCAAATGGCAGGTGGTCGGAGGCAGAATTCTCCGGAAGAGGATTTCTGAAATGACCAACCTGTTACCTGGAAGTGTCTTGGGCGCCGGGCACCCCCAGACTTGGCAGGACCTCCAGACACATTTATCTAATGGGAGGTGGGGATGATGGCAGGGTGCACGCAGGGTAATTTGGGGCTTTCTGGGACCATAATTGGTACGTCCCGCCCTCCTGTAATTAGAGAGAACCCTGGAAGAAGCTCTGCTCCCCCCATTGTTGTTTGATCAGGGAGAAGGGACACGTGGGCTCCTGGGGCCATGGGGGTCACGGTTGGAAAGGACAAAGGGACCGGGGTTTGAACCCCAGAGTCCACCCGGTGGTCCTGGTACCTTCTGCGCTTGGCTTCCTGATACACAGAAGCAGTATTGCTGGTTACCTGGAGAGGACAAGGTGCCTGTGAGAAGCTCTGCGTGTGGCAGGCCCTTAAGAACTTGTGGTGGACATGCTAGGTGGTCACGCTTGCCTCAGGCTCCCTGAGCCCGGAGGAGCTGGCGGTGCGCGTGCCCTCCCGTCCACCTGTCGCTCCCGCCCCAGACCTGTCCCCAGCGCATTATCTGCACGGCAGTAATTTTCACCATGCTTTTGGGGGCGGGGGACCAGTGTGGTCCCTTGCGCCTGGCACTAGGCTCCTACGTCTGGCCACTATGCCCATCTGGCAGGTCAGGGGCTTCCGTCATCAACAAGGGCAGATCCCCTGAGGGCCAACCCCGTGGGGGCTGGCATCGTTCCGGAGCTTGGCGCCAGCAGGTGTGGCTAGGCATCACATGGTGCGGCCTCCAGCTGCCCAGGTGGGCTGGGGATAGGCAAGACCTGATGCAACTCGGACCCCCACCCCCTTGCCTTTATGCCACCGGGGTTGTGGGGGTGTCTTCCCTCCGTCTGAGAACATGGACACCTTCCCTCCGTTGGCATCGTAGCCCTGTGCAGCTACCTCCTTGTTTTTTCGCGTGTTGATTCTGAGCAGCTAGGGACATTGCAGGAGACGGGGTCCCACACTAGTCAGATCCAGATGCGGTGCGCTAGCAGTGGGCTCCCTAGCCTCAGTTTCCCCATTGTGTGGACAGAATGCCCTGAGCTCAGCCTGCAGTGCCGGCCTGCAAGCGGCGGGCCCCAGGAGATGAGAATGAGTGTGGAGGTGGCTTCACGGCATCGCAGCCCACGTGGCCACCAGGGGACAAAGTGGGGCAGAGGAAGGAACCCGAGCTGGAAGGGGCTGCTGTGACAGCTGTGCCACCAATGGGCACCCGGTCCCTGAGCAGGACCTGCGCTTCCTCCGAGCCAGCTGTTCTCCCAGGGGGCTGCAGGTCCCGGAGGCAGGATCCACCAGGGGCGTGGGGTTCATGGAGGGCCGTACTGTTCTGCCAGGGCTGAAGTGAGACGGGGGCTGAAACAGTGGAAAGTTATCTTCTCCCAGTGCTGGAGGCTGGAAGTGCAAGGTCAAGCAGGGTGGTTCCTCCTGAGGCCTCTCTCCTGGACGTGTGGGTCGCCGTCTCCTCCCTGTGACCTTACATGGCCGACCCTCTGTGTGTGTCTGTGCCCTAATCTCCTGTTCTAAGGACACCAGGCACACGGGATTAAGGCCACTCCAATGACCTCGTTTTAGCTTAGTTTCCCCTATAAGGTTCTCTCCAAATACAGTCACATTCTGAGGTCCTGGGGGGCTAGGACTTTAACATAGGGATTTGTGGGGGACACAATTCAGCCCATACGGGGGGCAGGGCTAGGTGAGAGCCTGGGACAGCCGTTCCCACGGCTACGTCATGCAGCTGGAAGGGACCCGGGGGAAGCCTGCCCTCCCACCTGGGGTGGAAACCGAGGCTTGGAGAAGTAAAACAGCTGCCCAGGGCCAAGGAGAGAGAGCGGCAGAGCCTGAGCCCTGGTCCCCTACTCCGGTTGGCACTGGTCCCAGTATTTGGAACAGGGTGACACAGTTAGTTCTTCACCTAACTCGAGTGCTGTCAACGACGTAGCCACAGACCTGTTCCCGTCAACATTACTAATGAGAGCAAAAGGCCAGAGCCCCCCAAAATGTGGAGGGGAGTGATGGGGTAGCCGCCCTGCCACCCTTCAGTCATTCAACACACGTCTACTAAACGCCACCTGTGAGCCGGGCCCTGCCCCCGGTCCCGGGCTCCAGCAATGGGCCAGAACAAACAGAGACCCCTGTCCTCCTGAAACTCTCCCTCTAGGGTAGGGGGAGCATTCTAGAACTGCAGGCGGGGAGTTTTTAATGTGAGAAGGAAAGGCTTCAGAAACCTTTACTTTAGAAAACAACTGAGGACAAAAATTGCACGTCATATATGATCTGCCCTCTGCAAAAACAGCAAAGGAGAAAAGACTAGAAGGACCTGTGCCAAGATGTCAGCAGAGGTCCCCTGCTCTTGGGGGCGGGAGAAGGAACCAGGCTATCCCATCTGTATCTTGAGACTTTCTGCGACTTTCCCAAGTGCTCTGCATGGTGCGTGCCCTCCTGTCCCGATGCGCCACTGTGACGCCCAGAAGGCATTGTTTCCTGGCCTGAGGCGCGTGCTTTCTGATTCGCAACCCACTGTTGGGTGAGCGGCCTGACCGCTGCCGCTCTGCAGGGGCCACTGTCCTTCTTCCGGGAGCGGCGGGCTTCCTGGTGACGGCGTCCAGGGGCATCTCACAGGTGGTGGGCGCTGGTGCCGGTCTCCCTGTGGCGCCGTCTGAATTCAGTGCAGCAGGAGACAAATCACCCCAACCCAGAAACTCACCAGAAATCGCACCTGAAAAGGACGACCGTCGCCCAGGAACCGGCTCAGCCTGGGCACCGCCGAGCCCTGAACTGCTTTCCCCTATGTTCAGGACCCCTTCCTAACCGGCCACCTAAGACCCTTTGATTGTGTAGGATTCTCTCAATGAGGGAGTTTGCGGGTAGATGGCGTATTTTCTACCATCAAGTCCCAAGTTTGAGTACGTCTTAGGAAGCCCAGTCTTACTGTCCCAGGAAAGCAGATGTGACCCTCACTCCCAGAGACGTCTCCTGTTGGACACGGTGACCGTCCGGAGCACCACCTGGGGTCACGGGAGAGTCGTGAGCTGCCTCCCGTGAGCTCCGCAGGAGAGGAAATGAGGGGTGACAGGGGGTGCGGGGGGCATCTGTCCTGCCTCCGGTCCTCAGGGCCAGGCCCGCTGTCACCGGCGGCAGCAGCCGCTGGGGCTCTGGGCTTCCGGCCAGAAACCGGGCCCTGGACCCCTTCTCTGCTCAGAGGCCGGCGTCCATGCGCCCCCCGCTTGCCCAGCCCCAGCAGAGCAACCTGAGTGCAGCATCTCTGTTTACCTGGGATTCTTTCCATTACCGGTCAGTCTCTAGGGTGTCGTCAGCTTCAGTGTCGGGGCAGCCGTGCCTCCTGGGGCACTCCCTGGGGCCCCCCCTGGGGCCCCGTGCCCGCCAGGCGCTCCTGAGATCCGATAGCCCTTCTCAGGGCCGCCGGGGTGTCCCCAATGCAAATGGGGACATGAATGCCCAGGAGGGCCCGTTGGTTGCCTAGTGTCACATCACTCCATTTGTAAACGACAGGGTTGGATGTGAGTGGGTGGCCACTGTCTGTCCCCGCCCCCTTTGCGTGCTTTAGCCACTGCCACGGCAACTCACTGGCCCACTTAGCGTGTGGCTGTGTGTTTGGGATGGATGAGGCTTGACCCATTTGGGGCATCGTGATAGTGCTTCTTAGCATTGGGGGTGTGACATGCCCCGTCTCCTTACCTGGGCCGTGATGTGTAGTCCCTTCTCCCAGGTGCCACCTGCCTGCACATAGCCAGGAAGGCGGAGCCTCTGCCTCTGTCGGGGCTGCCGCCTGGAACCGTGGAACATCCCCGGGCCCACTTCAAGACAGCTCGGACCATGAGACAGAGCTTCACCGTGTCAAGCCCAGGAAGCTCCCCGTAACCTTGACCTTCTTGCCCGGGTCCCCCAGCCCCACCTGCCCAGGCTCCTGTGTGACCCTGGGCAGCTGGCTTTCCCTCAGTATATCCGTCCGTAAAAACGGGGCCGCTGCCGTCCTTACGTGTGTGACCCTTTCTCCTGACAGTGCTGTCCCCTCCACTGTCCCCAGCGAGATCATCGGGGTTTGAGGCTAAGACATTGGCTCAGGGAAACAGGCCATAGCAGCCACGAAGCCTCCCATCACCCTGCTCCGCCGGGCGTTAGATCCCAAGTGGTAACTTCCGTTTTGCCCTTTATGCTGAGGGTCCTGGTCTTAAGGGGGCTCCGGTCAGCCTGGCAGGGAGGTGGCGGCCTGGCTGTGGAACTGGCCTGACACCCTGCTGGCGGAGTCCTGCGTCATGTCGGTGGGGAGGACCAGGCAGGGTGGAAGGTGTGCTTTGAATTCTGTGACACCCCCTTTCCCTTTGATGCAGCCGACAGCGAGCCCTACCAGGCGCCTCGTGCCTCTCGCGGGCTTCCAGGCCGGTGGCCAGCCAGGCGTGTACTAAAGAGATGCTAGGGACCCTGCTGCCTTGGGGCCTCCGCGCACCGCGTACCCCGGCCGAGGATCTGCAGGCACAAGGGGGCGGTCTCGATGACTTGGAGAGTGCAGTGGCTTTGGGGCCAGGCACACCGGAGGGGCTGTCCCAATTGTCATTTGCGCGTTGTGCTCCTGCAACCAGGTTGCTGAACTGCTGTCTGCCTCCGTTTCCCCACCTACAAAGTGGAGGTAGCAACCCCTGCTTTTCGGGATTGCTCACGGCCGGGGGTGCGCAGGGCCTGGGGTGTAGCGACCCGGAGGTGGGATGGGGGGTGGTCTGTGTCCCAGCCGCCACACGCACAGCCTCCGCAGCTGGGACAAACCTGAAATGACGCCCTGGTGGGCCACTGTGGCCCCAACTCTTACAGAGCCACGGCTCGTGTTCCTGGCCGCCGCCGCGCCTGCCCCCGCCCCGCCCGCTGCAGCCGTTTACAGACCCCGTCAAGCCTGCCCCCCCGCCCAAGTGCCCCCAGCTCCATAGGTTGTTAGCGGCAGAACGATCCCCGGGGGCTTGGGCCTCAGACCCACTCAGAGCTTCGCGGCGGCCACCCCGCTGGCGCCCCCGCCCCACGCCCCGCACACACCGGGCGCCCACCCTCCTCCTGCGCGTAGCGCGCGCTCTTCCTGAGGTTCTGGTTTCTTCGTGCATCGGGCGAGGGTTTGGAGAGACGATCTGGCAACACGAGTCCAGGCAGCAGAACAAGAAACCGAAGCCCCGTGTCACTGCCACGCACAGAGCACTGGCTCCTGGCCCCACTGGGTGTCCGGCCCCAGGGCAGGGCTGCTCCCCCCCGGTGGTCCACACACAGGCCTCCCAGGGCAGGCGTTCCGTGACCACCTGTCCAGCGAAGCAGGGGACGGCGGCTCAGCCGCCACTCCTGTCTGTCACCATTCCGAGGCGCAGGCTCACAACCGGGCTTCTCGCGGGCCCGTCAGCGGCCCCAGGTCTCGCAGGAAAGCGGCATCTCCTAGCCAGTTGGCTCTGCAGTTGGGCACCAAGTTCCAAGAGGGAAGAACTGTGAGGACGTCCCCGAGGCCCCGCTGCAGCTTGGCAGCCGGGTTTCACAGGACTGAGATGACCCGCCTCTCTGTCCTGTGGTGCTTTCACTTTAGGCTCCCAAGTGACTGGGGACTTGGGTGCAGGCGGTTCCCCTGGGAGGCATCCCAGGGGCAGGGGAGAGTGAGAGGGGGTTGGTGGAGGGGTGGGGGAGGACCCGGGGGCTGCCTGGGTGGGCGTCCCCTGCCTGTGAGATGCTCCATGACACCCTCCGCTCCCAGAAGAGGGACACGGCCCCTGCGGATGGCATCGTCCAGATTGCTCACCGAGTCGTGGGTCCTGAACTTGAGTGCGCACGCCTTAGACCGGGGACACCTGAACCCGGGCACCTGTGCCTCTGTCAATCGCCCACATGTGCAGGGCCCGCGGCGCTGCACACTCTAGCTGGGGGCACAGCGTGCCCCCGGCGCGTGGGAGCCCGGGTCCGGCACAGCCTGATGTCTCCTGGTACTGAAGGGACCCGGTGCGCCTCTGCTCAAGCCCAGATGGGCTCACAGGCCTCCAGGGCCCCTGACAGGACTCTCGCTGGCGGTTCTGATCCAGTACTCACTCTAGCTCTGAAACCGAGCCTCATCTGCAAGTGCTCGGGGAGCCGTGCGGGTGCAGAATTACAGCATCGGTTCCCTCCACGCGTCCCTTGTGCTCAGAAATCAGGAAATACGATACATGTACAAGGGGCCCTGCGTCCAGCCAGGTGCCTCCCTGCCTCTCACGGGTGCAGGAGTGGGGTGCGGCATGATCTTGGGGTGCCGCACAGGGCAGGTGTGGGGTACAGTGTGAACTCGGACTGCTGTGTGAGCCTGGGGTGCCGTGTGGGCTTGGGGTGCAGTGCAGGGCAGGTGTGGGGTGCAGTGCTGGTGGGTGGTGGCGCTGAGTGCTGAGGGACCAGGCCGTCTCTGGAATCTAACAAGGAGGACGCCCCCTGCCCCCTGCGCTCAGCCTCCCTCTATAGCTGCTCCCTGCCAGCCCCCTCTTCCCACCCGCTCATGCCTTCTCCGGCCAAGCCGGACGCTCGGGCCTCCTGGGGCTGCCGCGGGGGTGCTTGGCTCTGCCCAGATGCCGCTCTTCCCTTCTCCCCGGCACCCCTCTCCTGCCACCCCACAACCCTCCCCTGCTTGTGTCTCTGTGGCGGCAGCTTGCTAGGGGCGCAGCAGGAGGAGCGAGCCAGCCAGCAGCCATTGAAGGAACTAGGAGGAAGGACTATACCCGAGCCCCTCACTGGATTGGAGTGGGGGGCAGCGGGGCGCTTTGAGGAGGCGCATGGTGGCCCAGTGCAAGAAGGAATTCTCACAGGGATGCCCTTGGAGGGGAACGGGGCTGGAAAAGGAGAGACTCCGCCCGTCCCCGGAGGCCCCACACCCCACAGAGCGTGGTTCGCATCAGGGCGTCTGCACCCCTCGCCTCCATCCGGAGACTCTGGGGGGTCTGACCCCTGTCCCTCCCCGCCAGGGCGGCGGCCGGCATTCCTGGGCTCGCAACCGCGTCACTTCGACCTCCAAGGCCCACACCTCTAGGTCTCTGTGCTCTCGACACCACCAGCCCCGCTGTGCGTGTGACCAGCCTCTGCCTCTGTCCCACGAAGGCATCTGTGACAGCATGTAAGGCCACCCGGATAATCTACAAAAGCCCCCACCTCAAGATCCTTAATTTCACCACATTTGCAAAGACCTACCCTCCTTTTATTAAACCACATGAGATCCCGGTCCCAGGTCCCAGGGACTAAGACGTGGCTATTTCTTGGGGTGTTACCCAGGGTACCACAACCAGCTTCTCAAGCTTTCTGTTCCTGGCGCCGACAGCGGTCTCTCTCCCTGGGGGCCCTCGGGTCGAGCCGAGGGTTTGAGAGGATGATTTGCAGGAAGATAAAAATGTTACTCTCAGCCAGCTTAACCGTCCCAAACCCGCAAGCTGCACCCCACCACCGATTGCCCACGCGTGCGCCCGAGTGCGTGAGCTCGAGGGGGCAACAGGGCAGGATGCAACGGGCCCTGAGTGCGCCGCGCCCCGCGTTAGAAGGCTGCTTCTGGAAACGTCTGAAGCACAGGCAGGGATTAACGACTGAACACCTGCTCGGGGCACGTCCAGCCACCGGACGTCACCATCCATCCGCAGCAGGGGTTCTCAAACTCTTAGGGCTCACAGCCCCTCCCACTCACACTGTTTGAGGACCCCAAAGAGCTGCCTAAGCGGTCTGTTTATTGATACTCATCAGAATAATAGCCCTTTGTGTGTGGCCATGTGAGTGTTTTTGGTGAACAGACTGGCATTCCTGCGTGGCCTGGCTAACCTCATTAGCCCCTGGCTTCATCAGGGGCGACGGGGACCTTGTGTCCGGCCTGTGTTCATTTGCTGTGAGGCAACCTCTGGACAGCTGCACCGGATACTGGGACACAAGGAAAATAACATCTTGATCTTGTGAAAATCGTTTTGGCTCGGCCAACCCCTGATTGGGTCTTGGGGACCTCCAGGGGTCCCCGGGCCATACCTGGAGGACTGCCGACGAAGGATGGAGTAGCGTGTGGCCATCGGCGTGACTGCAGAGGATCAGTGACCCACATGTGTCAGCGCTGGCGGTCAACAGAGACGAGGGGTCTGGAATTTTAGACAGCTTCATCTCTACGGAGTATGCAGGGAAAATGGAGGAAGGAGACGCAGGAGGGTTACAGGGGGCCGTCCCTTTTCGACTAATGCTCAGCTGTTTTGTTTTTCCTGCTGATTCATTTTAAGACGGGCGAGGGGCGGGAGCTTTCCACGGAGGCTCGCCGGGTGGGCGGCCGTCTGACTCGCCGGCACCAGCCGCGCGTGCCCAGGCCACAGCCTTCTCTATTTTGGGAGGCGGACTTGCCGTGGAGCCGGGGCTGTGGGTGGCAGCGACGTTATCCGCACAGGAATGTAACCTGTGTGTGTGTCCTCCTGTGAGAATTTAGTCTGTGATTATAAACAAGAGGTCATTCTGCTCTGGAGCAAATTTCAGGGTGGCCGGTGGGGAATTAGGAGCTGGTCTGAGATTGAGTGTCCTCGGCCAGAAGGCTGGAATGCGAGCACCCGGCAGGGCTCCAGCAGAGAGCTAAATATATCCCGGGTGTGTGCTGGCCACCTCGGAACCCCAGCCCCCTCGCGGCTGGCCGCCGACCAGGGCTCAGGGGAGTGATTGATTTGCCCAATAAAAGTCGATGCCGGCTGTTGCTGGAGCATCCAGTGATGCGGGGCGCGGGAGGGAGGCCGCGCAGGCTCCGGCTCCAACGCCGTAAAGCCCTGCGGGGTGGGCACCGTTCCCTGCAAAGTGCAGACGAGGGTATTCGACCCGAGACAGGAGGCAGTGTGACTTGCTCAAGGCGCACAGCTGGTGAGTGGGGAGCCCGCCCCGCCCTTGGAGCACCCCCAGTGCTGCCACCTCCGAGAGCACGTATCTCCCCACTGCTTCTCCCGAACCAAGGAGCATCCCTGTGCTTTTCCAAGAGCTCAGACTCCCAAGAGGAAGGGGACGGGCAGCGGGTGGAGACTGGCAGCGGCAAGAGTCGTGACAGCCCTGGACAAGTGTCACTCCTCCGGTCCCCTAAGCACTCGGGGGGTGGCTTCTGTGACTGCCTGCATGACGGGTGGGGACACGGAGGCCAGGTGACGCCCAGCCACCCGCCCCAAGGACCCGGCCGGTCGAGGTGGAGCTACGTGGGAGCACAGGCAGCCGCTTTCCGGACCCTGGGCTTGTCTCCCTCCCTCCGTCAGCTGTGCCTGAGGTGGTCGGTTTCCTGTCCTCCATCCCACTCCGCGCTCATGGCGAGCATGTTTTATGTGCCATCTGCGTACTGGAGTTTCCTCCGCTCCTCAGCGTGGCTGGCCCAGGGCGGGCTGGGACGGTGCACTGCCCAGGAACCGTGGAGGGGGCAACTCCAGAACATCTTACTGGAAATTGGGGTCTTGAGGGCCATCTTTGACCCCGTGCTAGGGGTACAGGGGGCTGCCTCGCCATTGATGCCTGGCTCTGGGTTTTGACACCCCGTCTTCCCCTGACTCTGAGGGGCACGCCTGTGGCCCAGCACAAGATCTCGGCAGGGCTTTGCTCTGGATTTGGCAGGGGGACAGCCGGGGCCTCAACCCGCCTCCTGGCCACCACCCTGCAGGAAGCGGGGCTTCTCCATGGACCTCCCCACTCCAAGTTCCTGTTTTCTCTGTGAGGACCTGCCCCTCCCTGGGGTGCCTGACACCAGAAAGGATACTCCCTTCACAAAAGACCTTTCCCTCTACCCCAAGGCAGGGCACCACCCTTGGTCTCATGGACAGTCAGCCACATCCTCTAACATACAACCAACCAACTCAGCACCCACGGCGGGGGCGGGGGCGGGGGCAGGTGTGGGGGTTTCACTTGAGCGTATCCTCCTGCTGAGTAGGTGCTGGAGGTGACCTGGATTCAACTCCTCCCTGCAGGAGCCCCCGACCTGAAGAGAAAGGCAGACAGAATGTGACGAGAACACACCACGAGAAGCCGCTTCTCCGGGAGGCTGTGGGGGGACAGAGCGGGGAGCTAGTGAACCCACCAAGTGAGGGAAATCCTGGTGGGCTTCCTGAAGGAGGCGGCATCCTCTAAGGAGCTAGCCAGACAAAGCGGTGGGAGAAGGACACCCAGCAGCAGGCGCAGAGCCCCAGAGGGGAGCGTGGGGGGAGCGTTTGAGAAGTGTAATATGTGCCTCTGCCCCTGGCCTGGCCCCGAGTAAGCTGCTGGGCGTGAGTGGGGCCCGCAGCCCATCTGTTCCTCATGCACCCTGGTTTCTTCGGGCACCCTGCACAGCGCCTTGCCTGCAGTGACCGCTCAGTGAGGGTGTGAGGAGCCAGCAAGTCTTGGCATCTGCAGAGCAGGGGGGAGGGGAGCGTGGGGGCCTGTGGTTCTGCGAAATGCAGACTCCTGGGCGTTCTGAGACCTGTGGGGGCCCAGCAACAAGACTCCAGGCAGAGCCAGGTTTGGGGACTGTGGGTGTCCCCGTGTGGCCAGGGCTCAGAGGACTGACTTGTTTGTCTTTATGGGTCGGAGAGTTTGTCTTTCAGGGCGGGGCCCATGGAGGGGAGACAGGTGCTGAGGGCCACCCCAGTCCCCCCACCTGTCCGCTGAGCCTTCTTGCAGAGGCACCATGATCAGGAGGGCAGGGCCTGGGGTCCTCCAGGTGCAGCTAGGACACCCCCACCCCCCTTGGCAGCCCAGTCACAGCCCAGAGTGTCATTTCGTTCAAGAAGGGCAGTCGGTGGGGGACAGAAGTGGCCTCTCTGACTTTACATCTTGTTACATCTAGTGGCCCTTCAGGTCCTGGGATGGTGAGAGTGATTTGTGAAGCTGGTGGTGGGGACATGTGCCTGCTGCCTCTGAGGCGGAGAGCCGTGGCAAACGGCGGTGGTGCCCACCCGTCCACGGGGGTCCTTGGTGCCCAGTCTGGGTGCGCGATGTTGGGGCAGCGAGATGAGGCCCACAGGGTCCCTGCCCCCTCGATGTGTGGCCGGGCCCGGGACCCTGGCCTGGGAGCCACCACACGACAGGGACCTAGAGCTTCAGGGAGGGGTCCGGGCCCAGCACCGAGACCCCGGCAGCGGCCCTGCCTCACCGTCCCAGTTCCAGGAAAGAGGGTTACGCCAGGAATAGAACCTTTCATTTCCCACGGCACCGCCTATCTGGGGGCCGCGGCCATTCGGAGAGGGACGTCACGCGTGGCCGGGATCTGTGGTTTCAGGTAGGAACGTCCCTGGGTGTGTGACATCTTGCGCAGGGCTGCCTCTCCAGTGTGTGCCCCAGACGATGGAGCCGCTCCAGCTCAGGCCGCACGGTCACGGGTCTCAAAAGCTTGGCCCAAGCATGTGCACGAGAGAAATATGGAGACGCAGCCCTGATGTGGACAACGGGCCGTGCCCTGAGCACACTGTCGCCAGCCCACCCTTTATGCGAAATTGCCCTCGCAGATGGGTCTCCAGTGCTCAAAGCTGCACTGGGATCTGCTCCGAATACCAAACACTCCGTCACCTACCCGCCCCCGCCGGGGCCTGCAGAGCCTGACGACTCAGACAGCGGTGACCTGGCCGACTCTGCAGGCAGACAGACCCGGGCCGCGTTCATGTTTGGCCGAGGCCGGTTCCCTGCGTGAAGGAGATGAACCGCAGGCACGCTCCGAATGAGGCCCCTGTGGCCGTGGCCTCGCCCAGGCGAGGAGGGGCTGGCGAGTGACCGTGCCCACGCGTGCGGGCCTGTGCGGGCCTCATGGTCCGCAAGACGAAGCCTGCACTCACTCGGGGCCCTCATTCCTCTGAGCGCTCGGTAGCTGTGACCTCCCTGCCGTTTCCCCAGAATCCTCAGAACGACTTTGGGCTCCAGTGGTTGGGGGAGGGGACTGTCAGAGTCACGGCCAGGATGAGGCAAAGCTGTGGTGTGAGGCCGGCTGCCCGTCCCCGTCCCAGGCCCTTCCCGCCACCCTGCGAAGTCTCAGGAGAAGGGGGGTGTGCAGACGGCCAGGGGCTGGGGCGGGGATGTTGAGCAGAGCCTGAGATCCGGTGTCCTGACCCTGGGAAGTGTCCCCAGGCCAGCAGGCACCGACATCGATTTTAATGAGAAAAAAGCCTTAAAAAGACCCTTCGCACACTCAGGCCTGATCTGCACGGCGTCGCCGTTCTCTGTCCTGTCAAAGCTCCTGCTCACTGCCCATGTTGGTCCCCACCAGAGTGACGGGGCACGTGTCCCGGCCACTGAACACCTTCCGGAGGGGCACCACCGCGTCAAGGGTATCACGGTCCCTCGAGTGTTTGGAGTCAACTTTGTCATCGTCACTGTTATTGGCGGCCCTGGGAGCAGCCGCAGTCACAGTGGCATGCCGAGCAGAGAGGAACAAGCCCGTGACTCCGCGCACAGCCGCCGGCCGGGCCACCTCTCCCCCCCAGGGGGCCCGGAGTGTGCGCTTCCGCGAACGCTGTCCGGCCGTGTCCCCCTCCCCCCGTGCGCATCTTCATGGCCAGTTTGTCAGCCCAGCATGCGACCCTGTTGAGTAGGGTTTCCATGGTTGATTTGACCGCTTACTCTTTCCTTCACCAAGCGGGGAATGCTTTCTTTAACTTTATTTTTTTATTATGGTTAAATACACACAAGAGAAAATGAACTTAACTATTAAGAGTCCACTTCAGTGGCGTCAAGTATATTTACAGTGTTGTGCGGCCATCACCACCATCCTGTCCAGAAAGTGTCCATCTTTCCAAGTGACACTCTGTCCCCATTAAATAACTACCCCCATTGCCCTCCGGCCCGGCCCCTGGCGCCAGCCCCCACCCTCACTTCCTGTCTCCATGGGTCTGACTGCCCTGGGGACCTCGTCTGGGTGCCATCATACTGTGCCTGTCCTGTGTGCCTGGCTTATTTCATCAGCATGCGGTCCGCAGGGTTCACCCGGGCCAGGATTTTGTTTCTTTTTACGGCTGAATAGCACCCCTGTGCATGGATGGACTGCGTTTCGTTGGTCCCCCATCCGTCCACAGACACTGGGTCGCTCTCGGCTTCGGCTGCTGCGAATGATGCTGCCGTGAACATAGGCGTATAAATAAATACCTGTTGGAGTCCCCGTCTTCCTTTCTTGTGGGTGTGTACCCCGATATGATGGCCGGATCACGTGGTAGTTGTGTTTCTTTTCTGGAGGGGCCGCCGCACCTTCTCCACAGTGGCTGTGCCGTTTGGAGGGCAGGGTCTGGTCAGGTTGGCCTCTGACCCCACTTTGCCCAGGACAGACTCCCCGGCTCGGCCAGGGTCTGCCCTGTGGTCTGCTCTCCCTGCCCCCCACAGTGGAGTTCCTCTGTGCCCCCACCGAGTCACACGCTTGTCCATTGCCTGAGTGCGTCCGTGTGCTTTCCACCTGTCTCCACCGGAGGGGACATCGTGTCCCAGGCTCAAAGTCCTCTGAACCACCGAACACCTGCTGGGCCCTCAGGGTCCCCAACCCAGGGCCACAGCTGCCAGGACCCTGAGAGCATGTCCCTGAGGGCGTGGCAGCCTGGGGCTTCCTGAGGCCCGCGCCCACGCGGCCGCTCTCTGGAAAGCCCCAAGGCCATGGCGCAGAGCATGGCCAGGCAGAGGGGTATAAATTTAGCCTTGCTGCGTAGAAACGTCCTGCACCTTCCTTCCGCTGCGGCCCTCCGCCCTGGGAACATGAGTCAGAGGGAGGCCACTGCTGTAAGTGCCCCGCAGACCACCCCAGTGCCTGGTGCCTGGGGGGTCCCAGTGGCTGACAGGCCCCTGACCTATAGAGTAGACCCTGTAGGGTCTGCGGACAAAGCCCCTCCTCCCCCGGGTCCGCTAGACCCCTCCCTGCTCTGCTTTGGAGTTCTGCTGCCTGGGGCACAGGGAGCATCTCTTGGCACCATTTATAAAATTGTGGTAAAATAAACATGACATAAAATTTACCATCTTAACCATTGTTCAGTGTCCAGTGGCATCAGGCACATTCGCAGTGCCGGGCAGCCGTCCCCACCATCACCTCCGGGACTTTGCATCTTCCCAAGCTGACGCTCTGTCCCCATTAAACACTCCCTCACACGCCCGCCCCCAACCCCTGACACCCACCATCCGCTCTCTGTCTCTGTGAACCTGACTCCTCTCGGGATCTCACAGAAGTGGAATCACACGGTGTGTGTCTTACTGGAACCGGTGCACCTCACTCACCGCAGTGTTCTCGCGGCTCATCCGTGCCAGAGCAGGGTCAGGATTCCCACCTTTTCTCGGGTGGACAGTGCTCCAGCTGCTGTGAGCGATGCTGCTCTGAACGGGTGTGCGAGTCCACGGCTGCGATTTCAGGGTCCTGTCAGCAGCTCTGTGGCAGGCGACCTCACGCCGTCCTGTGGCCCTGCCGCCGGCAGGGACCCAGCGCCGGACCCAGCAGAGCAGCTGGCGCGCGCGGTGCTTCATTCGTCCCTCACTGCAGTCCCGGGGAGTGGGCGCTCCTGCGTCCCCAGCATTCAGATGAGGAAGCCGAGGACAGCGAGGTGACATGACTTGCTGCGACCCCGGCCTCCAGGCTAGGTGCTGGGCACTGGGCCGGTGGAGGGCACTACGGGTGCAGAACCCACGCCGTCACTTCCTGCAGAGCACGCCGTCGCCTGGGTGCCTCCACCCAGCCTCCCGGTCACGTGCTCATCTGTCAAGCCCTGCGCGGGTCCTCTGTGCGCCCCGCCCTGGGCTGAAGGAGAGGCATGGGGCTGGCTGCCACCCCAGGGGCTGGCAGGCCTGGGGGCTGACTCACGCAGAGGCAAGGGATAGGCGGCTGGCCGTCCGGGTCTGCCACAGGTGCTTGTGCACGCGTGCACATGTAAGCACGTGTGTGCACGTGCATGGACGTGCATATGTGCATGTGCGTGTGGCTACGGGTGGGGAAGCAGGCCCCGGAGAGGAGGGGTTTTCTCAGGGGCGAAGCCAGGCGCTCTGAGCCCAGGAGCGCCTCTGTCGCCGCAGCTTCTTTCCTGGGACCTTTGCCGGCGAGGCAGCAGGCCCTGCTCTGTCCTCTTCCCGGTGGCACCGTCTTCATCGGTTCCCCCCACGCTTTCTTTTGAAGCTTTCGCGCGCGTAGCAATGCTGAGAAAGAGAGCAGAGCAGCGAGCATCTTGTGACTCTCTTGCCTGAGCACGTCGGGCGCTAATGTGTTGCTGTGTTTTGCTCTCTCTCTCTTTTCTGAACCGCTTGGAAGTCAGCTGCACCCCGACGCCTCGCCCCGCGGTCAGTGCCCACGGCGCCAGAACGCCAGGCACCCGGAGCCCGTGCGCTCCCCCCCCGCCCCAGGTGCCCTTCACAGATGCGTGTGTGCCTTTCCTCCTCCGGGATCAGTCTAGGATCATGCGCTGCCACCGGGTATTGTCTCTGTGTCCTTAGCATCCTTCATTCTAGAATGTTCTTCTTTCATGCCGGCGCCTTGAAGAGGCCAGGCCTGCTGTACCGTGGGTCGTCCTTCGATCTGGATTGGTCTGTTTTTTGGTGACAGGACTCAGGCTGAGCATTTTTGGCAGGAGGCTGCCTTGGTGACTGTCCCTGTGTGACTGGGTCCCGTGGGCCCTCGGGTTTCTTGCACACCCTGCACGCACCAAGCAGCGATGAGAAATCTTGCACGTTCGTCCTGGCACTGTGCGCAGACTGACCTCTGAGAGCTATCCCTAGAGGTGGGGATGGCAGGCCGTCCCCCTAGGGGCTATCTGCTTGTACCTTTCCAGGGGCGGTGGGGGGAGTGTGGCACAGGAGCCCCCCGCCCCGTCCCCACCCAGCCCAGCACAGCAGGCACAGCGTCAGTCTTTTCACACAGCCGGCTGGCCCGGCAGACGGGAAGGGCGCCTCCCTGCTTTAATCCGCGGGGCGCTAGGGCACCTGGGAGCATTTTCCAGCGTTTCCAGGCGGAGGTGCTGAGGGTGAGTTTCCTGTTGCCTCCTCTGCTCACTTTCCTGTGGGGTTGCCTGTCTGTCTGGCTCAACTCGGGAGGCGGATGGGTGTGTGGACTGCCTTTTGCCCGGCAGGACGAGCCAGTCTTGATCCGAGTGTGGGGTGGCTTCACTGCTGGGGCCTGCGAGGGGCCGGAGGGCGGGGGCGCCCGGAGGCGGCGCACAGGTGTGTCATTGGGCCCAGAAGGCAGACGGTGGCAGGGGAGGGGTCTCTGAATGGGACCGAGAAACTCCATCCCCTCCCGCTCATCTTTCTCAGGAGCTGCTTTCCCAGCTCTCCCTGCGAATGAAATCAGACAGAAGCCTGGTCTTGGCGAGTGGGACCCCCCCCCCCCAACCTGGCCTCTCTTCAGCCTCCTCTTGCTCTTGGCTCCTCCAGGTCTGGGGTCGTCCCACCTGCCAGCCCTCTGCTGGACGCATCCTGTCCTCCTCTTCATCTCTTTCTCAGCCTCCCAAGAGCAGTGTCGCTGTCCCCTCCTCCGCGAGGCCCTCTGCCCGCCTCCCGCACCCAGCCGGGCAGCTGCTGGGGCTGCTCCTCGATTTTCTCCCTCTTTAGCTGATCACAGTCCGACCTGCACACTCACGTGTTTCCCCGGCAGTGTCGCCACGAACCCTCCAGCTCCACGTGGGACGAGGCCCTGAGCCCCTTGCCGCTGGCTTTGCACTTAGTGCCCACCTGCCCTCGGCACGGGCCGGGATGCCCAGTGTTCATCTGCACTCGTGCCTCTGTCATTTGGACGGGACACCCACTGATGAGCCCAACAATTGACGGTGGGGGTGGGAGAATTCCCACTGCAACCAGCTCCTGGCAGATACCTCAGGGGGTCCCCACGTGTCCTCTACTTTAGGGGTCCCTGGACTCGCTGATGAAACCCTAATCCCTGGGACCTCAGAACGTGGCCTTATTCAGAAACGGGGTCATTGCAGATGTAGCTTGTTAAGATGAGGTCACAGTGGAGCAGTGTGGGCCCCGGTCCAATGTAATCGGTGCCTTTATAAGAAGAGGAGAGGAACAGACACAGACACAGAGAGGGTGGCCATGCGACAGGAGACACAGAGATGGGAAGGGCGCGGCCACCAGCCAGGCTGCACCAGGAGCTGGGAGAGGCTTGCAGGACCCTCCCATGGCTTCAGAGGAAGTGCGGCCCTGCCGGCACCCTGATTTAGGGCCGTCGGCCTCCAGCACTGTTGATTAAAAGAGATTTCCGTGGCCTTGTCCGGTGTGGCTCAGTGGGTTGGGGGGCGGGGGTCGTGCTGCAAAGTGAAAGGTCGCCAGTTCGATTCCCGGTCAGGGCACATGCCTGGGTTGCAAGTTCGGTCCCCGGTCAGGGAGAGACAACCAATCGATGTTTCTCTCTGTCTCTCTTCCCCTATCTCTAAAAAGAAATAAACGAAATCTCTTAAAAATGAGAGAGGTTTCTGTTGGTTAAGGCACCCAGTTTGGGGTCCTCTGTCGCAGCAGCCAGGGAAACGAATACGTCAGGACCTGAGAAGGAGGAAGCCAGTTCCCGGGCGCCCACCACGCACTGGGGGCGGGGCCGGGCTCTTCTGCACAGAGCATCCCATTGAGTCTCCGCAGCCTAGCAGGTGGGCATTCCCATCCTACAGACTAGGAGCCTGAGGCCCAGACAGGAGCGCCTCTGGGCCCAGCTCACCCAGGGGCTGGGCAAGGGTGGGTGGCAGATGCAGGTCTGCCTCAGTTGCAGGAGGGGACCCGCAGGGGAGGGTTAGGTGTGTGACGCGCGGCACCATTGGAGGTGGGGGTGAGTGTGGATGCATTCTCTTTTCTGACCGTGCGGTGCCTGGGGGACTTCCTGGTGGAGGTGTCCGCTGTGCAGCTGCTGTCGGGGGTGATGCTCAGGAGAAGCTGGGCCTAAGGAGCCCTCGCCCAGGGACGGACTGGATATCTCAGATCCCTGTGAGCTCATTTTTTGGGTCCCTGAAAGAGCGTTGGTGTTTTCCTTCCTTTTAAGTCACCTTGGAAACCTATCTCCCTGTCACGACGTTTTCAAACCCCTGCCCTTGTTTGTTGCTCATCGTTTAAGTGGCGTTGGTGAATGAATTGCGTGAGTGTCATGTCCACTGGTGCAGTGCTGGGTGGGCAGCGTGGGGCTGTCAGGGAGCGAAGGTCGCGGCGAGAGAATATGGGGCGGGGGCTGCGCCAGAAGGAGGGGGAGGCTGGGGGCTCTGTGAGCCAGTGGGGCTCGTGGAAGTGCCAGAGCCGCCCCAGGCGCCCCGCTCCCTGTCCTTTCTGGTCGGAGCCCCCTCCCAAGCCCCCTGGGGGCCAGACTGCTCGTGGGATGGGGGGTCCGTGGCGGGACCATCCATGAGGCCAGGCAGCCAGGACGCCCTCCTCAAGCTGGGGGAGTCCCTCTGGGCACCCATCAGCCCTGCCCCCCTTTGGTGTGCAGAAAAGTGCATATCTGTCTTTTTTTTAAAACCATCATAGTTTCGATTCAGGCCCCCGCCCTGGCAGGGGTACCTGACGGCGTAGGGTTAGGATAGAAATTTCTGTGTTGGAGATGGCGACCCACTTATGGGCACACAATCAGATTAGTGGGTCACATTGGTTACGTAAGTAGAGTCAAATAGAAAAACAGCGGAGAGGAACAAGGGCATTGTTACAGACTTACGCGCCGCATAGACTAGTGCGGGAAAATGGTCCCCCCAAAATCACCTGGTCCCCCGCCAGGCCCTGGTGACTGGCGCCTCACCAGGACCAAAGCGCGTTTGCCGATGGGATTAAGTTGAGGAGGCTGAGACGGGGAGATTACCGGGATTGCCCAGAGGAGCCCTAAAAGCAGTCTCGGTTGTTCTTAGAGCACGGGGGGGCACACAGGCATACGCACTAGAAAGAAGGCGACGTGGCCCCGGAGGCCGCCGGGGGATGCGGCCACCGTCCAAGGGCGCCGGCCACCGCCTGAAGCCGCAGGACAAGGAGCAGGTCCCCCTAAAGTCTCCGGGGGCGGAGCCGTGCCGACGCATGGGTTTAAGCCGAGGGAGACCCACTCTGGGCGTCAGGCCTCCAACGCTGGGAGAGAATCAGCATCTTGTGTTAAGGCCCCCCCGTATCGGGGGCTCTGCTGCAGCAGCCCCGGGAGACTGGCACACGGGGGATCAGCAGCCAGCTGTTCTCGCGCGGGGCCTGCGGACGGCAGGGGCTGCGCCTGCCAGGCTGCCTCGTAGGCGGCTCCGCCCCGCCCGCACCTTCCGCCCGGGACCCGCAGGCTGACCTGAGCGTCTCCTTGTACAAAGGCAGGGGCACCGCAGGGCAGGTGGTCGTGTCTGGGGCCTAGACCCTGAGCTGGCACTCTGCCCCCTCCACCTTTGTGCCGTTGGCCAAGACCGGCCACATGAGCAGACACGGTTACGGGACAGGAAGCCGCCCTGTGCCCCAGACACTAGCAAGGGGCAGGGTGCAGGGGGTTCAAACCCAGCCCCCCCGCAGGTGCGCACACCTGTGTGGGGGCCGCCTCTGAGCTGCATGTCCCTTTCCGTGTGCCGATGTCAGAGCCGTGTAGTGCATGTCCACAGTGCCCTTGATCCTGAAGTTCACGAGTTTTCAGGGCCCCAGGTTTGCTTCTCTGTGATTCCCCCTGAGCTTCAGCTGGAAGGTCCCGGGCAGGGCGGGGTCAGAGCCACAGTCGGGCACTGGTCGCCTGCGGCGAGCTCCTGGCCACGCCGGACTCTCAGGCTCAGAGCGTGCGACCTGTCTTGTTCACCAGCTCTGCCCCTTCCACCTGTCACTCCATCCACCTGTGTCTGCTCCGTGCCCTTCCTGGGGGAGCAGGGATGTGATTCCTGCCTTGGGCACGAGGTAGCATGCGGGACTTGCAGAGTGCTCAGCAGGGGCTGTTGTCATTGTCATGGCTGCCTGGGACCGGGGCCACAGGGCACAGAGAGCAGAATAAAGGGGAAACTCTTCTCATTTATAGTCCAAAGGGGACAGAAGTCTCCGCCATGGAAGCAGAGCTTATATCCACTCGCGGCCCCCCTGGGCTGGGCAGTGATGCTCCAGGAGGCCTTTCCTGCAGGGATCAGCGGTCACCGTCCCCGTTCAATGGGTGTGACTCATGGAGGTCAGACTGGGCGGCCGGCTCCCCGCACGCTTGGAGGACGGTGCCTCCGGCTGGTGCTGTTGCGGACGTGAATTTCACGCCTCCCAGAGCGGCCGCCGTCGGAGTGGCGTGAAGTGTGACTCGTGACCAGTGGTGCCCCAGGCCTCTCCGCTGTGGGACCCTGGTCCGTTTTGCCCACAGCCGGGCTTGCACACGCACCCTTAACCACAACGGCACTCTGGATCCCTGTGGCCACGCGCCGGCTCCCAGGCGGTGCTGGCCACTTACACTATTGGGGGGTCAGGACGTATGTCTACCTCCCGTGACCCGAACACTGACACTAGCAGGGGAGCACCACGGAGTGCAGGGGACACCTCAGGGACTGCGACGGCAGCCAGGCTGGCGCAGGGACCCAGCTCTGTCTTCCGTGCCCAGGGGCCTCCCACTGGTCGCCTGGACTCCCTAGGCCTCAGTTCCCCGCGGTAAACTGGGCTGCGTAGAATATGTGAGTGAAAAGCAGGCCCTCCAAGTTTACATCTACTCGGAACCTTAGCGTGTGATCTCACGTGGAAGAAGGGCCTTTGCAGGTGCGATGAAGGTGAGGATGGAGATGAGGTCATCCTGGGTCAGGCTGGCCCCAAATCCAATGGCTGGTGGTCTTGCAAGAGACAGAAGAGGACATACAGACACAGGGAGAAGCCATGTGAAGATGTGGCCACAAGGCCAGGACCGGCCGGAGTCACCAGGAGCTGGGAGAGGCAGGACGCGCCCTCCCCTGGAGCTCAGAGGGAGTGTGGCCCTGGGCGCCCCTCAGGCCGGGCTCAGGCCTCCGGGGCTGTGAGGGCAGAGGTGTCTGTGGTTGGAGCCCCCGTGCGGAGGGTCACGGCGCAGCCCCAGGCCTCCGGCAAAGGCGGTGCCCGCCCCCATGCCCAGTTCGCAGGAGGATGTGTGAACCCTCTCTCGCTGCACCTGGCACAGGCGGGCAGTCAATGTCCCTGGCCCTCCCGGCCCCCTCCCCCGCCCCGTGTGTCTTTTCAAAGTCCCTTTCCCGGACGCCTGGGAAACAGGTGCACCCTTGGCGCGTGGCGGCGTCCGTTTCAGTGTGCCGGGAAGGGGCGGCCCTGCCCCGCCTCGGGCAGCAGGGCGCAGCTGCCGCGTGACCCTCTGGCGTGTCGGTTGGAGCTGTGCTGGCCGCAGAGGCGACCCCGCCTGTCCAGCCGCTGCCCGCAGCCTCCACGGTGCCGGCCCTGCGCGAGGAGGCCGCGCTCCCTGGGGATGCCCGGGGGAGAGACAGGTACGGCCCCAAACCGCCCTTTGTGCCGAGACCACCGGGCTGGGGAGGAAGGTGCATTTTTCTAACCAGGAGTCTAAGCCCCAGGAATAAGCTTAGGGGGCCTGATGGGAAAGGGGGCCGCAGTGACTGAGCCCTGCTGCTGACGAATGGAGCAAGGCCAGTACCTCTGCAGGCCGACTGTGCCGGGCGCGGGGACTCTCTCTAGGGACTCGTGAAGCCAACCCCGTGGAGTGGCCCCGTGTCACTGATGAGTGAATGGGGACCCAGGGAAGGGGAGGAGGGGCCGTCAGAGCAAGAGTGGGCTCCAGCACCCTCTGACCCCACTGGACCCACAGCCCCTTGGCCCCGGCCCCCTCCCTCCTCCTTCCATCCCTCTTTCTTGTCCTTTAAGGCATTGGTTCCCAGTTAGGGCCCATGTTGCTCCCCATTTGGCAATGTCTAGAGGCATCTTTGGCTGTCACAGTTGGGGGGGCACTACAGGCACCTGGGGGGGCACTGCTCGGCACCGGCAGTGCACAGGATGGCCCCTAGCCAAGCGCTGTCTGGCCCAGAGTGTCAGCTGAGCTGAGGCTGTGGGGCCCGCTAGCCTTAAGGAATATCATAAAAGCGTCGGTTCTCCTGGGGGCCATCGGCTACTTAGATAAAATCGGTGAGTAACTTCCGGTCCACTCAAGGCGGCCTCTGGTGAGGATGGCTGGAGCAGAAGGTCCGGGGCCTCGGGAGAGGAGACAGGCGGGAGTGAGGTGGAGGAGGGCTGGGGGAGGGAGCCCGGACCCCCTGGGGCAGAGGTCAGGGTGCACAGGAAGCACCTCCGTGCGCCTAAGGTGTGGGGCGGGGCCCATCCTCACCTGCATCCGGGGATGCTCCACCCCAGGGCCTCAGGCCTCTGCCTGGCATGAGGCTCTGTGCCCAGAGGGCACCCCCTCTCCCAGCAGCCGGGACAGGGCCCTCCCCTTGGTGGTATCCCCCTCTCTGGCCTGTGGGACCTGTCCGCAGGCAGCACCCAGGACGCCTGGTCGGTACCTCCCCATCAGCGCCGCACACTCCAGGTTTTCATTGACAGTAGCAGCACTGGGCTGGGGCTGCCAGCGCTGACCCTGGCCTGGTCTCTGTCTCCCTGGTCGGGGCTCTTCACTGCCCGGGGCTGCAAGGCCCCCACCTGCAAATGGGGGAGACGATGCCTCCTCCCTCCCAAGGTGCTGTGAGAGAGCACAGCAGACACCCCGTGTTCGTTTCCCACGGCCAGGGGCCAGGGCTCCCCGCAGGGCCTGACGTGTCCCCCCCACCGCGTCGACATCTCACTCCTGGCCTTCGAGTGCCAGCTGGCTTGGGCGCAGGTAACATCCCCTGGGCCTGGGCGGTTTGCCGGATTGTCCTGGAAACACCAGTGGATCCCAAGAGCTGAGACATGTGACGATGTCCTGTTCTCGCATGGAGTTTCCATGCCAGAGGTGGGGCGGGTCCCCGCACAGCTGAGGACACAGTGTCCTCCACACCCTGTTGTGCTTCCCCCGGTTGATGCCAGCAACGCCGACAGCAGAGGGCAGGCCACGGGGATGGGAGGCATGGCACGGGCCCGCTGGAACAAGCACGCTGTCCCCAACGCACAGATGAAGGCGTGGACTCGTGATAAAAATAGCAGCAAAGGAAATGTGATTCATTTAAGTAAAGTCACAGTAAGAGTGAAAACTAAAAAAACTGCAAGAAAACGGGTACATCTTTGAGATCTCGGGTTCGGTGGTGGTTTGTCGACATAACCCCAAGGGCACGGTGATACGGAGACAGGCGGGAGCCCGTCAGAGCGAAATGCTTTTATGCTGCCAGGAGCATTATGAGAGTGAAAACACAGCCCACAGCGCGGGAGACAGCGTTTGCCAGTCACGTGTTTGAGACGGGCACTTGCATGCAGAATATAGAAACTTACAAATCAGTCGTAACAAAGCCACCAAATTACATGGACATGGGGTCTGAATAGACACTTCTCTGAAGAAGGTGTGCAGGTGGCCCCCGGGCGTGGGAACGGTGCCCAGGGCCCCCTGCCCTCGGGGAAGCGCCATCGGGGCCACAGGGGCGCCCCCTCACACCTGCTGGGATGGCTGCTGTCAAAGCGACAAACAGCATCGGGTGTGGATGAGGGCGCGCAGGGACTGGACCCCTCTGCGCCGCCACCGGCGGGAATGTCAGATGGTGCCGCCACTGGGGAAAGAGGGGCCGACTTGGCCTCGGGCCGAGCAGCGTGCTCCTCGGTGTGTTCCCGGGACACACGGAGCCCTGCCAAGCTCGCGGGCTTCACAGAAGCCCCGAGGTGTCAGCCCGCCAGGCCCCTGGGCGGAGGAGCGGCCGCGGGGGGCGTGCCCACGCACGGAACGTTGTTCGCGCACGGAACGTTGTTCGCGCACGAGCGGAGGCAGCCCGGGCCCGCACCGCCGCGCGCGTCGCAGCGCGGCCGAGCCCCGAGAACGCCCCGTCCCGCGGGGGAAGCCGGACGCGAAAGACTGCGGACTGCGCGAGTCCGCGTGTGCGAAGTGTCCGAAGAGGCCACTCCTTTGAGACAGGAAGTGGCTTATCGGTCGCCAGGGCGGGGGCGAGGGGTGGGGAGCGACAGTAAAGGGACCGGCTTTCTTCGTGGGGCGATGGAAATGTCCCGAAATTGACCGCGACCAGCCCGCGACGCCCTGAGCGCGCCCGCAGCGCTGTGCGTCTCACGCGGCGAACTGTGCGGCACGTGAACTGTGCCCACCCAGCCGTGACGTGCTCCGGCGAGGACGGCGCCCCATCGTGGGGACCGAACGTGACAGGCGCAGCCGGCTCCAGGCGGTGGCTGGTGGCCTCCTGGGACGTCGGGTGGGAGAAGAGGCCCCCGAGGGGGAGGGCTGTGAGCGCTTGGACCCCCTGCGGCTGTCCTGGCTGGATTCAAAGCCAGGGACTTCTCCGGGTTGTTTGGACTTGTGCTGTTACGCAGTGCGGGGCAGCGAGGACCCCCCAGCCAGGCAGGTGGTGCCTGGAGGTCAAGTCTGCAGCCCAGACTTCAAGGGCCTGGGCAGGGAGGGGGCCGCTGCGACTTGGAGCGGCCGAGGCACGCGGTGGGGGGGCTGCATATGGCCAGGTCCTGCAGGCTACCAAGCTCCCACGCTGGGGGCCCCTTGGCAGGTGACCTGGGGAGGGGCCTGGCCAGATTAGCACAGCCCCACAGACCCTCTCGGTGGGCGTGGATGGCGGATTTGGGATCCTGCGGCCTGGGTTCGAATCCTAGCGGTGCTCCGCCCATTTCTAGCTCTGTGACCCAGGTTACTGATGGAAATCGCGACTGCGGTACCTGGCGTGGCCCAGGCTCAGGGCTGAAAGATGAGGACGTCACAGAGATGATTAATTATCCCCCTGCTGGTGCCTCGTACCGGGCGTGAGTTGTCCAGTGTGTTTCCTGGTTCCTCCTAGACTTAATGAAAATTTATTGAACACCTGCCGTGTGCCAAGCTCTGGGCAGACATTTGCGGACCCAGGGGAGGTTACTCGTGGAGCCGGGGGTGGCCACCCTGGCCACCGGCAGTGTGACACAGGGAACAAACATGGGCCCGGGAGCCCAGAGCCCCGAGTCCCCGTGGCGGCCTGGCCATAGGCTTGCCAGCCATTGGAGTGTCCCTGGGGGCGGGGCATGGGCCCAGATGCCTGCTAAGCCCCGACCTTCCGGAATGCCACCCACGAGATCTTCAGATGCCTCTCCGGTCAGGAAGGGCTGCTCTTCCGGGGATGAAATGACACACTCCGGGGATGTGGGTGGCGAGGGCGCCTGGACCAGCTGCTGGAGGCTTGAAGAGCCCCAGGAACGGCCAGAAGCCTGAGCTGACATCTGCTGGCAGCGCCGTGGCCAGCCGGAACTTCCCAGGGCTGCTCACGGCCACGTTTCTCCCAGCTTCTGCCTCTGGAAGGAGCCCCCCACCCACCCTCTCAAGCGCACACACCACATGCCAGCCCCACCCCATCACCACCCTCGAAGCAGTAGGGCCGGCTGCGGAGAAAGACTTCCAGGGGCGGAGGGAACATGGCCAACGCAGAACAAAGCGGATGCGCCTGCCGCACACTGCAGGGTGGGGGGCGCAGACACGCGTCCCAAGAAGCTGTGCGTCAGGGGGACGCGCCACCCAGCACCCACGAGGTGCCAGGCTCCGAGCTGGGCGTGGGGCCTCCGAGGGCCACACCCCGCTGCCAGGAGTGGAGACAGCTGCGAAAGGGCGTTTAGTGCAGCGAGCAGAGGGGCCGCTGAGCCACCTGGCAGGGCCGTCCCCGAGCAGGGCACGGTGGGTCAGAACCCCGGAGGTGCTGGTCGGTACAGGGGCAGGTGGCCAGTTTAGGAATACAGACTTATTGTACGATGGGGTTACCTCCTGATAAGCCGATCATCGGCTGAAAACACCCTAAGTCAAAAGTGTGTTTGATTCCCAAACCTAGCCCGGCCTGGCCGGCCTGTGCCGGATACGTGCTGCCGTGGCACCGTCGTCCAGTCCAAAAGTCGAAGCCGAGCCATCGCCGAGTCCGGAACGTCTGTGTAAGGCGTTTTCATGCACTCAGTTCCATCTGCACGTACCTGTGCTTGCGCCCACCTGCAATTCTTAGACCCGCCCCCCACCCAGGAGAGAGTGCAGCTGATGTGTGAAGCCACTGGGAAGCCACTGTCTGACCATGGGGCAGGTCAAGGGCTCAGGTGAGCACACTCAGCTCCGCAGGCTAAAGCAGAGGCCCTGCTCATGGGGGAATCGGAAGAGGCCAGGTCACCCTGGGGCGGTCACATCCAGCGGAGCAGGTCACTTTCAAGGTAGAATCGTTTCCGGTATATTAAGTCCCTTCCAGGTTACTTTTTGGGCCTCTTCCAGGGTAGCAGGCAGCAGGTCCCAGCAGCTTGGCCGTGTGATGACTGAGGCCGGGCAGGGGCAGGTTCCACTAGGGACGTGCCCGCGCCAGACTGGAGCCATCGGTGTGATGAGCTCGGGTGTGGGTGTGGGTGTGCCCACATCTGCCCCCATCTCTGTGCTCGTGTGGGAGCTCCTGGGGGCGGGCTGGGGTCTGTCGGCCTCACCCTGGGCCCCGGACTGGCCAGGGCTTGGCCGGAGGGGCACTCACCGCATCCTTGTAGGGTAGGGGATGTGCTGACAGTCAGACCGCCTGGCCCTCCGACCGCTTGCTGGGCCAGGCTGCTGGTGGCTGCGGCGGTGAGAACGGTGGCCAGGGAGAGGCTCTCACGCTAGAGTTAGCAGTCAGCCCCCAAGCAGGTTGGAGGCCGTGCTCGCGTGAGATTGGTGTGATTTCCAACATGTGACGCTGGGGAGGGCAGGAGGACCTGGACCCCTCCCCGGGCAGACGAGGCCTGTATAGTGGGTGTGAGGGCTGAGTGGCTGCCGGGCAGGGCCTGGGAGAACACAGAGCGCACTGGCCCTGTGTGGCCAACTGTGCGGCCGGAACCGCAGCCTGAACAAGGCCCAGGCTCGAGGGCACCCAAGCCGCAGGGGTGCTCACGGCCAACTGGTGTGACGTCAGGACAGAGCCCGCAGCTCTGGTCTCCCAGCGCCTGCCAGCAGGAGACATGGTTCTCAGACCTGGCCGCTGGACCTGGTCTTCAGGCCCAGGGAGGCAGACAGGCCAGTGGACACGGGCCACCCAGCATGGACAGGGCTATGGGGAAGCCGAGCACCGTGACGTGTGTGCGTGCGCTGCTGTCCCAGGAGGCACCTGCCCGCCGCCTGCCACCTCCTCCTGAAAGCCCTCTGTGACCTCCCTGCTTTGGCCCCCACAGCCCCGGGCCTCCCGCCGTCATTTCCTGCTCACCATCCTGGTCGGAGGGCAGGGCTCGGGAGGGAGGCAAGAGCGCGAGCCCTGACTGTTGATAGATTCCCAACGGGGGCTTCCGGCACTGGGCTCTCATCACCGCGGGGTGAGATAGTCACAGCCCTTGTGCGATTGATCCTTATTACCACCCGCGTTCCTGTTCTGTGTTGTCATCTCAGTTAGGGGCTCGGTCAGTCAGATGTCAGGGCCGGCCTTGAAACTGAAGGGGAGCGAGCCTGCCCCGCGGGTGCACAGGTCTGGGAGTACGGTAGCTGCGGTAGCCCCTCCCGCTCCCCCCCACCCTTTCAGGAAGTTTACTAGATTTTATTTCTTAGAGCGGTTTTCAGTTTGTAGAAAAGTTGAATAGATCGTAGAGAGCTCCAATAAACCCCACCCCAAGCCCCAGTTCCCCACTGTCGGCCTCCTACACCGGGGTGGCGCTTTACTTACAGCTGATGAGCCCATCCTGATACGTTGTTATTAACTGAAGTTTACAGTCTCCCTTGGTGCTGTGTACTCTGTGGGTTTGGACAAACGTCACCATGACACGTGTCTGCCGTCCCAGCACCCGGCGGAGCAGTTCACTGCCCTAGACGCCCTCTGCGCTCTGCCTGGTCGCCCCTCCCTCCCCCTCACCCCTGACGACTGATCTTTCCCGGTCTCCATATAGTTCTGTCTTCTCCAGAGTGTCAGTAGCTGGAATGACACAGTGTGTGACCTTCTCAGACTGGCTTCTGTCACTTAGCACCATGCGTTTACGGTCCCTCCATGGCCTCGCATGGCTGAGTAGCTCGTTTCTAGCCTCTTTCTGTAATGTTCACACACCAGACGTGAGCTGTGGCCAGCACCGCCCCCTCCCTGTCTGGGAGCTGCTTGGACAAAATGCTGGGCCGGCTCTGATCGTCCTTGCCGGGGCCGCCGGCTGGGCCACCTCTCTCTGCGGCGGGGGCGGCAGCGGGGGCAGCAGTGGCAGCGCTTCCTTTGCCACCTGCCGGGAGGAGCGGCGCCCTTTGAGAAGGACCTGCAGGCACGGCTGGCCTCTCCCTGGTTGGGCAGCGGCAGGACGAGTGAGTCCGTCTTGGGGGTGGAACCCGTGTTTCAAATCCACAAGACTCACGGATGTGATCCCAGGGCCTAGAGGGCAGATGGGCAGAGGAAGGCTGGCTGGGGAATCACCCTCCCGCACCCGTGGTACCTGCATGAAGACAGGTGTCTGCTGTCACGGTGCTGTGCCTACTTCCTACCACTAGAGGGAAGCACCGCGGTTCTCACCTGCACAGAGGCCCCGGGAGCCTCCAGAGGAGGCTCCAGGTGGGCAGAGCTGGTCCTCCCACAAAATCAAGTCTTAAAGCAGCTCCCCCAAAACCAAATATAGCTCCAGTAACCAGGAAACGGTGACTCAGGCTGTGAGAGCCTGCAAATGACAATTGCTGTTGAGCATTGAGCACTCAGTGTTTGCTGGAACCGGGGCTGGCCCATTTTTGTCCAGGGTCCCGACCTTGTGGCTGGAGGATGCGAATGGATGGACAGGTGGAAGTCCGGGAGTTCGGGTCCAGCACGCCGGCGGTGAGGCTAGGCCGCACGCAGTGGCTGACGCCGCAGCCAGCAGTGCCCCTGGCACCCTGACAGTGACCCCAGGGGGCTGGTTTGACGTTTCTCTCCTGCTGGATTTGGGTCAGTTTCCAGCAGCATGAGAACGTGCCTGTGCACTCACCGGGAGAAGACAGCGTGTCGTCCTTTGTGCGCCTGACAGGCGACAAGATAACACAGTGGACCATCTACGACCTCCTGCCCCTGAAAGCACGATTTGACCTCGGACGGGACGCGGTGGCCCGTTGACCCCACGAGAGCCCGCAGCAGCCCGGGCTGTGTGCAGCATGAGCTGAAACTCTCCCGGCCTGCGGCTTCCAACCTCGATCACCACAGCTTGGTCTGCACAGGAGTCTTAAATTCGAGCCCAGGAAGTCTTCACTTTTTCCCGCCTCCCATCCGTGTTATTAAATAATCCACGAGGCAGTTTCCGCAGTTATTCTACAGGAAAAAGGAGCATGGGGCGTTTCATGCTGCTGACATTTAGCCCAGACCCAGAAATGCCACTGTACCTCCTGGACCACAGGCCGAGCTCACGGACCCACCGGGCTCTGCGCGGCCAGGCTTCTGTTTGGCGCCCTGGGGGCCCTGGAAGCGCGAGGCAGGCATGACGCCGGGCCTGCGCTGCTCGGCGCCCTCCTGCACCTGCCTCTCCGGCAGGTAGCCCCTCGTCCCCAGACAGCTGGCACCTACTACCCGTGGGCGTTCAGAGCCCTCCTCCTGGAAAGGCCTGCCTTCCCCACCGTGGCCGGGCCGCTCTGCGCCGCCGGCTGTGAGCAGGGACCGCAGAGGAGGGTGGGGCCCCCTCTGGCCCGACAGGAGGCTGTCGGGAGGTGGGGGTTGGAGGGAAGGGGGCAGGTGGGAAGCTGATGGAGGAATGTCTTCCTCAGCCTGGGATCCACCTCTTCAGTTTTCACAACGGGGATGAGACCTTCCAGCCCCTGCTCCGTCAGTGCTAGGCGCGCGTGTATGTATGTGTGTGTGTGCGCACGCATGTGTGTGAGTGTGCGTGTGTTTGTGCCCAAATGTCGGATGAAGTGTGGCCGGTGTTTTCTGGGCCCGCCCACCTCCCCATGGCCCACCTGTGGTTCCGGCAGCCAGGTGGGCTGCCCGTCAGCGGCCCCTGCGACTTCCCACCTCGGGTGCCCAGAAGCCTGTCCGGCCGCTGCTCCGCAGGCCTCTGCCTGTCCCCCAGACTCACTCAGCCCAGGCAGCAGGCAGCCCAGAAGAGGGGGAATTGGACTCCCCCCGCAAGGGGCAGGAGGTGGGGCCGGTGCCCCCTTCCTTCCGAGGCAGGATCTGGGTGATGAGGAATGGCCCCCTGGAGGGTCCCCGAGGTGGGGACCTGCTTGTCCCGCGTGGTGACAGCTCAGTAACACGCCTGCCTCGCCTCCCCTGCCCGGCCCCTCCTTCCTCCCTACCATCTGGGAGCCCCAGATACACACTGCACCCCATCCTTGTCTCAGCCTCAGGTCAGGGGACCCAGACTAAGACGGGAGTGGCACGAGGCGTGGAACTGAGCAAAGACCCCACACAAAAAGGCAAAAACTCTTTATTCAGAACCGCCGGAGCAGGGGGTCGGCCATCATCACCTGCATTTGACGGGGACCCCAAGGGGTGGAGGAGTTAGGACGCTCCCTGGCGGAAGAAGGGGCTTGGGTCCTGATGGAGCTGGGGGCCAGGGGTGGCTCCTAGAAGCAGGGATCCCAGGTGATGCGTTGGGGGCAGGTGCGGCTTTCTTCAGCTGGTCCTGCGTGGGAAGTGGGAGCAGCCCGCTGGGTCCCCGTGTGGGCCGCGCTCTCTGCCTGGCAGCCCCTGTGCTGCCTGCAGTGCCAGCCTAGCCAACCCCCCTCGCACTGCAAGTGGCTCCGCTGGGAGACAGCTGGTCCCCAGCCCCTGGGTGGCCCCCAAGCCTGGCTCTGCCGCCTGGGTTGTCGCTGTTCTCACCTGGCTGTCTGCGACGTGGCTGGAGCTCCCCGAGGGCAGGCCCCTGGCCCCCGTCCCGCACGCTGGCCTCTGTAGGAGCGTTTGGTGGGTGTGGGTGAGGAACACGCACCCGCCTGGAGCCCAGGAGCCCCACAGTCGGGCCCCTAGCCATCCGCCCTGACCCGCTCCTCCGTGGGTTCCCAGCACCTCCGTGCGCATCCTGGGCCCTGGCGGGGGGGCAGCCACGACGCTCAGGTCGATGTCCCTGATGCAGAGGGAACCTGACTCAGAGGGATGCTCCCAGGAGGACGGTGGCCAGAGAGTCCTGGCATTCAGAAGAATCTGGGCCTCCTGGTTGTGGTGGGGTTGGGGGGCGGGGCTGCCGAGCTCACCGGCGTGGGCGCTCTGAGGCTCTGGAGGGCTGGGGTCATGCCCGGTCAAGACTGCAGGGGAACCGCTGTCCCTGGGGGAGGTAGCAACCGCCCCGTGACTGCCAGCGTGCACATAGGGATGGGGGCGGGAGCCCTCGCCGGGGTTGGCGTGGTATCTGATTCCCACTGGTCCCCAAGGAGAAGATGAGTCCGTGCCCGATGCCCCTCGGGACGGTGCCGGTGGGTGTGGGGCCCCCGGTCCTCACACATGGCCGGTCTGCTCACCCCGTGCCTGTCCGTCCGCCCGTTAACATGGCTCCTCCTCCCCAACAGTGTCGGAGCCCCAGGCCGCCCACAGCCCCTTGGAGAAGCCCCCCAGCACCGCCATCCTGTGCACCACCTGCGGCAGCGCGTGCAAGGGCGAGGTGCTCCGGGTCCAGAGCAAGTACTTCCACATCAAGTGCTTCGTCTGCAAAGGTGAGCGTCTGCCCCGTCCCCGCGCGGCGCGGCCACAGCACCTGGCCTGCCGCTGCGATTCGGGGCTCAGAGTGCCCCCGGGGTGGCTTGTCAGGCCTGGAACCTCGGAAAGTCCTGAGTCCAGAATCTTCATACGAGAGTGCGGTCTCTTCAGCAGGGCCCGCGTCACTTACGGGTGTGGGGAGGGTCGAGGGGCCGAGCCCAGGTGCCTGAAGCGGTTTCACACAGCCGCACCTGTGCCCGAGGACTCGGACTCAGTGGCCATAGTGAAGCGGCCCCAGGGGCCTGGAGCCAGGCCACAAGGTCCGTGTTGGTGGCGTGACGTCAGCCGTGGGGTTCACAGGGCCTGCACCGGGCCCCATGCGGGCCCCCTGTGGAGCAGGATGAGAATGTCGTCATCAATCCAAAGGAAAATGGCCTTTGTTTCTCTGACTGTAAAAAATAACACAAATTATATCCTCAATTCAAATAACACCAGACAGATGAAATTAAAACCAAAAAGAACCAGGAGGCTCCAGCCTCCCGCCGGCTTCTCTCCCTTCTGTGCTCAAGGTAACGCACTTCCGTCGAGCACAAATACGTCACATGTATTTGCGTTCAGTTTCCCAAAAGTCTCTGAACAATAGCATTTGGGGGAAGAGGTGGGCCAATCGAGATAATCTGGCACGGTCTCCAATCCACAGGGTTGCGGTTTTAAATGACTTCTGTTAAGGGTGCAGGCACACCATTGACCTGTCTGCAGGGCGCAGGGCCGGCACCCCTGCTGCCCTCGGTTGGAGAGGATGTCATTCTAGGCATTCAGGGCTGCATGTGACATCGGCCAGAATGACCAGGATGAACCCTGGGAGCTGGGGGCTTGCTTTCGGAGGGGGCGGGGGGCAGAGGGAAGGATGCCACATACAGATCACGGAGTGACGTGTGTTTTATCAACATTGTGCGACCCCGCCTGGGACCGCAGGTGGCGTTCACGCCACACAGGGTCTCGGGAGGCCCCCGTGGGGCCATGCATGGCCCAGGCTCTTGAAAGAGTAAGGCGGCCAAGCTCCGCTGGACGGTGAGCTCTGCGGAGGAGAGAAACGCACCTGCTGAGGTGTGCGGCAGAACTTCGAAGCTCGCCGTCGGTGGGAGAACCGAGTGCTGGCAGGGGGCAGGGGAGGGGTTGGAAGCTTCCAGAGAGGCCATCAAGGAGGAGGTGGCTTGTGGGCTGTGACTCGGAGAGAGGAGGAGCCCACTGGTCAGTGGGGAGCCGGGTTGGTCCGGGCGGCAGGGCGCCCTGCAGCGTTGGGGCGACCTGGGCCGCGGGGAGGGGTCAGGGTCTGAGTGCTGAGTGCAGAGGAGGGAGGGAGACGAGGCTGGGGTCCGGATTGGTCCCCATGAGGGACCCGTGACTCCCACTTGAGGGGAGCAGCTGAGGCCTGGGGAGGCAGAAGGTGAGCCCCCTCGGGGCTTGACTCTAAAGTCTGGAGAAGAACGGCAGGCGGGCTTCCCCCGTTCATCCTGGGGCTCCCGTGATGGTGCCTCCTGGGGGGGCATGAGCCAGCGGGCGAGCCCCCCAGCCCCAGAAGACCTCTGCTGGCTGCCACCATGTCTCTGTCACAGGCTCTGTGTGAAGACAGTGTGTAGCCCTGCCGCCTCCCCAGGGGTAGGTCCAGAGATAGCCCCGGTGTCCCCTGGCCCCTGATGGGGTGAGAGCGTGACAAACAGGGCAGACACTGGGACCACTGGCAGTGGTAGGGGCCTGCGACTGAGGGAGGACGATGAGGACCCCCAGAGCTGCCCGACTCCAGGACCCCAGCCCCTCCCGCACCTCACAGGTGCTGTGGCTCCATCTGTGGGCCTGGGTGGCTGCCAGGGTTGTCACCAAGGGTCCCTTGATGCCCTGAACTTTCTGGATCCAGGGGTCCCCCACCCATCGACCTCTGGGCTCGTCCCTGGTGAATTCTCCCCACGGCCCCGTCCTCCCAGGTGCCCCATTATCCGCAACCCTCCTGAAGGCTGCTAGAACCCTAGCAAAGGGGACATGGGCACCCCAGGATGGTGGCTGGGGGCTGTTTGGAGAGACGAGGCAAGGGACAAGGCCGGGCACCGCCTGGAAAGGGATGGTGTGGCCACGGGTGGCGCCGGGAGCGTGGGAGCTGTCGGCATTTCCACAGACGACGGCTCCGTCCAGCCGCTTCGGGGGACGCGGTGCCCCCGCCCTGGGCTGCAGCATTAAGGGGGCCTCTCCGTGGAGGGGCAGCTCGCCTCCCTCCGGCAGAGTGTCCCAGGCCGTCGAGCAGCCTGTCTGGTTCAGTTTTCTGCACTCTCCACAAAGACCCATGTTCTACGTTACTAAAAAGCAAAATCCATTCGGTTGCTTTTTAAAAGCTTGCTTTTAAACACAAAGAGGGGGTGCCCACTGTATTTAAAAGGGCTGCCTGTAAGTGCACATCTTAGCAACGCAATAGAAGGTTAGCCTCCTGGAATGGAGTCCTGTCACCTGGTTTGGCAGGAGTCAGGACCCGCCCTCCCCCAAGCCCTGTGTCGCTAAGGCGGATCACTTTGTCCTCTGAGGCTCAGCTCCGCCTGTGGTGGCATGTCTGCTGCACCCGCTGGACAGCGATGCGCAGGAGGCGAGGCGTCCTGCAAGTTTTAAGACAGCCGTGTGTGCTCGCCGGGGCGTGAGGATCACGAGGCCTTGGGCCGGTCTCTTATCCTGGTTCTCGTGAACACACACCGCTGGCGAGCACGGAGGCTCCGGGGCTGCGGGAGGGGCCCAGGAAGCAAGGGAGGGGACGCTGCCTGTCTTTTGGTGACTGTGGGCTGGGCTGTCCGCAGGGACACCTCCATCTGGGGACAGAGCTGCTATGGGCCGGCCACCTTTTGGGATGGTCCCAGGGCCTCAGTGGGAGACCCACTAAGGGCTCCTGGCCACAGGAAAGCTCAGACAGAAGTATGTCACCTCCGGCCCCAGGGCACAGGTCACTGTGCACAGCGTGGGCCATGGCGGGCAGCCGGGAACAGGGGTGGGGGGTGGTGTTACATGGCAGACCTGGGGGAGGTCACAGCAGGTGGGACCCTCTGATGACGCAGACTGTTAGTCCCAGTGGGGAGCCCGGCAGAGGTCAGGGAAGACCTGGGCCAACACAGCCCCGTCAGCCGTGCCCACAGCGCATGGAACCCCTGGAGGCCGCTGTGTTGCTTGGGGTCGAAATGTCCTCCACTCCCCTGCACTGCAGCTTGGGAGAGTGGAACCACGCGTCATCTGACCACCCCGGGACCTGCCCTTGGCATTCTGGTTCACAGCCCTGCAGGCTGGCCTCTGTACCAGGCGTTTGAGTGTGAACCCTGCTGTACGCACCCTTCTGTAGCCTGAATCACTCACTCCAGGGACTGAGAGACCCGCCCCCATCAGAGAAGCTCTTCACCGTCGTTCCCACATCTTCCCCAAGTCCACTACACGCAAGGCCCTCGGGGGCTTGGCCCTCCCTCCGCTGCTGGACAGTTACATCGATCCCAGCTCAGCGCCAGGCTCATCTGTCCCCCAACCTCATCTCTTTGATTTCTTCCCGTGACAGTGCCGGCTGGGCATGGCCCTCGTTTGCAGGCAAGGACTCAGGCTCAGAGAGGTTAAGTGACTTGCCCAGTGTTGCACAGCGGGGGTGGGCAGGAGCAAGGGGACTCAGGCCCAGGCTTCCGGTCTCCAAGCCCGGCGTCGGTTGGCCGCAGGGTCCGTGTGGGGCGCGGCAGCCCACTCCAGGACTGGCCACCGCCCACAGGCACTCATGGTCATCCCCTCTGGAGAGGGGCCCGGAGCGGCTCACTGGGTTCGCCAATGGGAGCTCTTTTCACATTCTTTAGAATCAGTGCCGAAGCGTGTTCCAGAAAGTGCCTTTCCACCGCCGCCCGCCCCCTGGAGCGTTTCTCATAAATGACCACCGCGAGGGCCAAGGACTGACACAGGGTCACCCACAGCTGCGCCGCGACGGCCCCCGTTAGCCTTGGCTGACGCCACGGGCAGAGTAGAACGTGATAACCGCGTGGCGTCCTGATTAGGAGCTTTAGCATTACCGAGGGACTCGCGCTGGTGTTTGCGGAGGCCTGGGCTCCCGGTCCAGCCCGGCCTCCTCGGGGAACGCGGCAGCAGGGGGCCCGGAGGGTGGGGGCTAGTGAGGCGCGTTTGTCCTCCAGGGCATGGCCAGTGCCCTCCCACCCTTACGAAGAATACGAATGGCCAGACGCCAGAGTCACACAAGCCACAAGCCTCCCCGTCGCTCAAGGGCTTAATTGTCACAGGCGGGTTTGTGGGAAATGACAGGAGATCTCCCAGTAAGGCCTGTTCTGCCCGAGCCGGGACATCTGTCCAGCCTGTGTCGTGATGCGAGACTCAGCAGAGCGTGTTCACTCGCCGGTGGGTGTGAGAAGGATTAGGCCCCGGCCTGGCCTCTGGCCTGCAGGGCGTTCCGGGGCCTCCAGCAGGGAGGGGTGGGACAGGCAGGGCGCCCCTCTGAAACCGTGCGTGGCTCTCACGTGCCCCTGGGGCTGGCGGGGTAGTGTGTAGGGTAGAGGCCCGGGGTCCTGGTGGCGGAGTGGCCGGCTGTCCCAGGGGAAGGTGCCCTGCTCTCCACCTGCAAAGTCCCGCAGCCCTTCCACCAGGTGCTACAGCACAGCTTCCTGTGGCAGGGTGTGCGTGTGAGGGGTCAGGTGAGCAAAGGATTCCCAGTTAAGTGTCCCCGCCTTGTCCCCTCCTGCAGAGGGTTTGGACTTGTCCCCATGAGGAGAGGGGGAGGGTTAGGAAGCCTCCCTGTGGTCTGGGGGGCCGAAGGCAGGGATGCATCTGTTGTCAGCCTCACGGGATCTCCCCACCCTGAACAGAGCCTAGCACGTAGTAGGTGCCTCTGTGATCCATTCCATTCCACAATGGGGACCGGAACCTGGAGCAGCGGAGGGGCTGGGGACATCAGCGCCTCACCCTGGTGGGGTCCCGGAGCCAGGGAGGGAGGCTGGTGGCCCCTCAGTACGGTCTGGTGTCCTCCCAGGTCAGTGCCCCTATCTGGCAGCTTCCGCAAGGAAGTGCACTCAACTCCAGGCTGGGGTGCCGGTGCTGGAGCCAGTGTCTGCACCGGGCCCCCGAGGTTTTTCAGTGAACGCCCTGAGCCTGCGTCTGGTGGGGAGCTGCATGTGGCGGGTCTGCCTGGGGCCCGTTGGGACCTGGGACGCCATCGCCCCCTGCTAATGCTGGCCCCTGCTCTCCCCCAGCCTGCGGCTGCGACCTGGCCGAGGGCGGCTTCTTTGTGCGCCAGGGCGAGTACATCTGCACGCAGGACTACCAGAGGCTGTACGGGACCCGCTGCTTCAGCTGTGACCGGTTCATCGAGGGTGAGGTGGTGTCGGCGCTGGGCAAGACCTACCACCCGGACTGCTTCGTGTGTGCCGTCTGCCGGTGCGTGAGGCCGCTGGGCTCCCTGCGCCTTCCCCGGGGCTGGCTGCCCGCCTTCCCAGGGGGTCGCAGCTACAGAGGGAAGGCAGAGTTTGGCCAAGGGATGGCAGGTGGGCCCCGGGCGGCCGTGCACCAAAGCACACCCTCACCCAACCCCGACCCTGCAGGCCACCTCCCCCGCCTGCAATACCGGACCAAGCCCTCCTACCTGCGGAGCACAGGGGCTGTGGGCACGCGGCCTCCTTTGGCTTCTGGAAAGGTCTCTCTCCCGCCCTCCCCGCCTCCCCTCAGCCGGCTCCTCTCCTGGTCCGCATCCTCCACGCATCCCGTGTCTCCTGTTGGCGTCTGTGGGGTCCATGCTTCAGCCCCTCCTTGCCCACCCGCTGCCACCCTCGGCTGTCCTGCCACATCCCACCTGCACAGCCTGCCTCTCACTGCCTGTCCCTAATCGGTGTGTGGCAGCGCCACCCAACCCTCCAGGTACATGAGCCCAAGTGCGGGCGTCTTCCACAGTCCCTCCCTTTCCAGAATCTGCCCAGTCGCTATCCCTGCTCAAGCCTCAAAACGTGTCTGCCGGGCCACCCCCCGTCCCCCTGCCCGGCGCTGTCCACGCCGACCGTGGCCCCGAGCTCCTTGGCCTGGCCCCACGGAGCTTCCAGTCAGTTCCAGTTCACCTGCTCATTCGTTCACTCAACCAGGCTTTTCTAAGGGCCTACGCAGGCTGGACCCTGGCAGCCTGGACCCGCATCAGCAGAGACCCCTGAGGGCTCTGATTTGGGGACATTGCTGGGCAGCAGGGGGCACCTCCCCTAGCCTTTTCCACTGGGAGCAGCCCCACCCGGCCGCTGCATCCCGTACCGCCCCTCTCCTGGGCCCCGCCTTCCTGAGCAACAGGTCCCTGCAGCAAATTGGTCTGAGCCCCGTGCAGGCCGGCGCAGGCTGCTTCCCCTCTGGCCCAGCTGCCCGGCAAGAGCAGGCACCTGGCACCTGGTGCTGGAGGCGGGCCGAGGCCCGCGCCTCGGCAGCGGGGCCGCGCGGGCTTCCCTCTCTGCCCTGCGCCTGTGGGGCGGGGGGACGCGATGCCAGCCGGCGGCCTTCCACAGGGGCTCCTCCCTCCCGCCACAGATACATTGCTCCCGGGGGAGTGCTCCATTTCTGGGAAACAAAGAACAAAGCCCCTAGAGTTTGTTCTGCTCCATTCCCTCTGCCTCACCACACCCAGTGTGACAGGGACTTTATGTTGTTCCCAGAGCTGTTGTCCATAGTGACGGCACATGCACTGGACAGAAGTGGAAGCTTTGGCAGCTGAGAGAGGGGGGGACAATGGCACAGGACATTTCTAATGCCAATGTCACTGTGTCTTACTGCAGCACGCGTGGGTCAGAGTTCCCCCAAAGGCTGTCTCAGAGCTGGACTTCTGAGTGTGTCGCTTGGAGATGAGGGCTGACGCAATCATGGTGGCGTGTAAGGTCACCTCTGGGGAATCTGGTATTTTAAAAATGACAGTGGATAGCTCAGTCACGCTGGGACTGGACCTACCCAGCCACTGTAAACAACTAGAAAACTGGGCAAAGATACAGAGCAACTGTGTTCAGGCGCTGGGGCCCGGACAGCTCAGGACAGAGCGAGGAAGACAGAGGAACGGAGTCCTGTGACGGCTCGGCCTGC